>KV000553.1:0-11527 GCA_001598015.1 Dorcoceras hygrometricum | reverse complement strand
CTAAGATCTGTACACTAAGTAGAATTGTTAGAAACACAATAATATGTTTTGTGTAATTCAAAACTTAATCAGAATCTGTGTAAACAGATCCATCAATCTCTCCCTTTTTGAAGTAAAAGCTGGTAAACAGAAGGAATTTCAGGCGCAAACATATAAGAGATTCAAATACGATCGTTCACTCAACAAGGAAAATATCTTCAAGATCGTACTATTGCCTGGAATTAAGGAGACATCGTGTGTACTATTTTGGGTAAATAGTTCGATATACAGAGACCGTTCTTCATTGCTTACACAAAATGGAAAGAAGACAAATTTGCTCTGTCAATGAGCAATTTACCTTGTAGTGGAGCAGGATTCACGGTGTATAATTTTGGCAGAAATTCAAACGGGATTCATTTCCTTTGGAGAATTAAATGACCGTTGCAATCGAAGACTATATATATCAGCAGCAGTGTTGAAGAAAACATCTTTCGCCATTAACCTATTGTGGTCATGCTGTCAAACTTTCTCTAGAGCTTACTCTTCGTTGAAAGCATTCAAAGCTCAAGCACTCGAAGAATCTTCATTCATTTGATATTCACTGATATACCTTCGAGTGTCATTCTCTGGTTCACATTATTGAATCAAGTTTCATTGTCTTAGAAACCAGAGATTTTACAGTACTCACAAAGTGTATTCATTGTTGTATTTGATTGAGTCTGTAATGAACTGTCTTTATCAAGAAGTTCGAAAAACAAACAAGGGTTGTAAACCAGCAGCTGCGTCTGCTTGGAGTGGTGTGAAGTACTAGGAGTTCTCATAGCTGCTGGCTTTGGGATCGGGTGTTTGTAGAAGGCCTGCTTGCATCAAATCTCCTAGTGATACCTTCCGAGGAGGAATAAGGGGAGACGTAGGACATTGAAGTCCGAACTTCCAGAAACAAATCCTGAACTCTATATTTTACATTACGCACGATTATATTATTTTTGTTTATTTACTGTTCACAAACCAATCGGCCTTTTTCCGCACAAATATTGTTGGCCGAAAATTTTGCTCATAACTGAGATATTCTTAAGTCTGGTAACTCGGACTTAAGTTAAACAAGAAGCTTGAAAAACATTTTAAAAGAGTTTTGAAATAGAAAAAAATCGATGGAGTTCATTCAACCAACCCCTTCTGAACTCCTATTTACTTAGTGATCCTATTTCTGGGACCATCACCAAATCACTCCCTGTTTCGACCCACATAATCCTAACTCAATATACTAGTCATTAGACAAACGAGACTCAAAAACAATTTATGGCATGACCAATCTGATGCCCACAAACCCACTGCCTGCGCGCAGACTACAACTAGGACAGGTGCTATCCATAAAATTCATAACTAATTCGTTCCTCGACCAAATCGCTCCCCGTTTGGACCCACGTGACCATAACTCAATAAGATATCTCCTGTAATAAACCTTGACCACACAGACTGCAAATAGAATCCTATCATATCCCAACAACTCTACTATCGTGCACAGGCGACAATCCAGGACACGTGCGGATCATAAAATTCGTAACTAATTTATTCCTTGACCAAATCGCTTCCCGTTTGGACCTACATGATCCTAAATCGATGGACTAACTGCCTGAACTACCCTTGGACCAAAACCTAGCCCCATGAACCACCCATGACTTAATAATATCAAGAATGAATCAAACACGTGCTGAAAAACATGATGCGTGCATGGATCTCAAACCTTAAACATAGATCTAATCAAAACACATACAATTCATACATATACTTTTAAAAAAAATTGTATAATATGATTTAAATGGGGAGAAAATAATAGATATTACATGCCTGGCTTGGAGAAAAATGAGTTATGCGAGTTACTAACGTAGAGGACACGAGATCGGGACAGAAACCACCTTGATCACCAAAATTCTTGAAATTTCGATCTTGAGGGGAGGGAGGAGGCGTGGGAGTGAGGGAGAAGAGAATGGAGGCTAGGTTTTGCAAAAGTTTTGATTTTGAGAAAATGAGGGTGACTAAAATGACCCCTAAGTTTAATTAAGAAAATTTAAAAGGATTTTTACTATTCTATCCCTCCATTAAGTTACCATGTTAATCAAAACTCTACTCCATGCTTAAAACCTCTAATTTTCGAAATAAAGGCCTTCCCAAATTTTAAAATATATTAAAGTTCAATAAAACAGTCCGTAAAGGCAAAATACGGGTTCCCCTAAAAAATAATAATAAAAACCCCACTTTTTGGAAATTTGCTGCTTAAAAATAATAAATTTATTCTTACAAATCCAATGACTTAAAAATCTCAAATTATTTTCATCCCTATCGTCCCTAGTCTCGTCCACACGTCCGTAACTCAAACAGACTGAAAACATGACATGCATACCATGCAACATAAAAATCATAAATAAATCACATAAAGTGGCATGTATTATCTAAAATTATTTTTCCCTAGTCATGCACTCATTTCTATGTATTCAAGGATATCTAGGCATTACAATTCTCCCCCTATAGGAATTTTGTCTTCGAAATTAAGTACGTACAAAATAGATCAGGGTAGCGCGTCCGCATATCGGCCTCAGTCTCCCAGGTAGCCTCATCCTCTGAGTGATTCTTCCACCGTACCTTGACCATCGGAATACTCCGTTCTTTCAGCCTGCGCTCCTCTCGAGCCAAAATCTGTATTGGACGTTCCTCAAAAGATAAGTGTGGAGCCAACTGGAGCAGCTCAAAATCCGAAACGTGCGACAGATTCGTAACATACTTCCGCAACATCGAGATGTGGAAGAAATTATGGACCGCTGACAGACTTGGTGGTAATGCTACTCGATATGATAGAGTACCAACCCTCTCCAAAATCTCGAATGGCCCAATAAACCTCGGGCTGAGCTTGCCCCTCCGGCCAAAGCGCATCACTCCCTTCATGGGAGATATCCTCACAAACACATGATCTACAACAGTTAACTCCAGATCTCATCGTCTCTGATCGACATAACTCTTCTGACGAATCTGGGTTGTCCTCATCCGGTCCTGAATCCTCGTCACAATATCCGTTGTCTGCTGTACCAACTCTGGCCCAGTCAACACTCTCTCTCCAACCTCGTCCCAGTGCACGGGAGATCGGCATCTCCTCTCGTACAGAGCCTCATATGGTGTCATCCCAATCGATTCCTGAAAGTTTTTGTTGTACGTGAACTCTACCAGAGGCAACCTCGAGTCTCACGTACCCTGGAAATAAATCACACAGGCTCTCAGCAAATCCTCTAGAATCTGGATGACTCTCTGTGACTTCCCATCCGTCTGCGGGTGAAACACCGTGCTGAACGACAACCTAGTCCCCAAATTGGCATGTAAGCTCCTCCAAAACACAGACGTAAATCTGGTGTCTCTGTTAGACACAATAGAGACTGGTACGCATGCAGCCTGAAAACCTCTCTGATATAAAGCTCTGCGTACTGCGTCGGGGTGAAAGTAGTCTTCATCGATAAGAAATGCGCTGACTTGGTGAGTCTGTCCACAATCACCCATATCTCCGTGTAACCCCTAGGTATCCTGGGTAATACAACCACAAAATCCATCGATATGCTTCCACTTCCACTCAGGGATAGGGAGTGGCTGTAATAACCCTATCAGTCGTTGATGCTCTACCTTGACCTGCTGACAGGTCAAGCACTCAGACACAAATATCTCGATATCCTTCTGTTGGCACAGCGGAGGATCTGGATCCCATTCCCGGGGCGCAGTGGAAGAATTAAAAATTAAAGCCCGGGAACGGTCAATACACCTATATAATAATTAAAAAAATTCATAGAATGTTTAGAATATACCTTGCTGGCGTCTAGGCGCTTGGCTCCGACCAATTCCACGAGGAAATTGGCACTTCAACGGTTGAACAGCTACGGCCTGCTAATCCGATCCATGACCAGAATCTCAATTCCTTCGCCGGTCTACACTATAAACCGACGAAAGTTTCACGGAAGGAATCTCCTCGTCGGAATGGTCGGAATAAATTCCAACGGCGGCGGCGGGGAGGAGAGGAAGGGAGAAAATATTAGCTGAGCAGCTTTTGGTGTGTCTCAAATGAATACCCCAGGGATCTATTTATAGATTTTTCATGGGCTCAAACCAAGTTAATGGGCCTGGGTCAGGCCCAGGCCCAGGTGTAAATTGATTTCAAGTCCATCGTTGTGGGTTCATCATAATCCCGATCGACGATCAGATCGGACCGATCTATACAGTTTACAAATCTGAGCATTATGATGTGAAAACAATTTTTCGTACCACCTAATCCAAAATAGCCGTTAGGCCCCTATAAGCTTTAAGGATAGTCAAACTAGTCCAAGCTTAAGGAAATTGCATTTCCACCCTATTTAATTTTAGGAAGTCACACTTCCATCCTTCCTCCTACTATACTCAACAAATTGAGCTTAATTTTCGTACAAGAATTGAGAAACCAGTACTTGTGTGACCCTCAATGGTTCAGGGATACAGCTAGCCATGGGCTCATAACATTTGTGACTCCGAAACCACATTTTCGGACTAACCCATCGGATCATGGTAAAGCGTCTAACAACATCGCCTCATGATCCCCTAGGTATCACTGATAGTGCCTGCAAGAACCAGTCGGTCATGGTTAGCGTACAGTACGGTCCTTTCAACTCAAATGTCCCGATCAGATCAACGACCATTGGTAAATCGAGAGTCGCTAGAGATCCAACAACCATGCATACATCTTGGAGATCAAATAGTGACTGTACTTTGTTATGTATTACGATAGAGCATGCTGAGCCTCTAGGCTCACTAGGTTTAAATGGTGCAGGTGATGACCTGCTGATGAGTTTACACCGACTGGCGGTGAGGACGTCTGAGCACCTGTTGTAGCAGTACCCCTTGACCGCAACAGTGTTATGTTGAGTTGATACAGTTTGATATTGGTTTAAAAAATGTTATTTTCAGTATTTTGACGCAGTTGATTTTATTTGATTTTATACAGTACGGATTTTTTAACATTTTAAATTATTTCGTTATTTATGCTTAAAGTATTTCTTTTAGAAAGTGATTTAGAAGTATTTTAGAAGGGAACGAGCCATACTTTAAGTTATGTTTTCCCCACATGTTTTGAAAAAAAAATATATTTCTAGAGTCTGGTTCGTTTCAGTTGGTATCAGAGCGGTGGTTCTGGTGGGGTACTTGCCTGCTGCGTGGAGCTCAAAAGTCGCACTACCAGTCTGTGAGTTTTATTATTTATTATTTATGTTTATGTTAGCATGCTGCATATTTTAGCCTTGCATGAGTTTTGGCCTTAGAGTTTTAAAAATAGACGCTTATTCATGCACTTAGATTTACGTGATAAGGTTTTGGTGTATCAGAACAATACCTCTCCAACGTGATAGGACCCATCAGGATGATGCTACACCTCCTCCTCCCCCACCACCTCAGTTGACTCCGTATGAGAGAGCTAGCGTGGACATGCTAGCTGGGATTACCAGACTGCTGGAGCGTCAGTCAGAGCGACCCAAGAAGTCGCATGAGGAGGACGTTGCAGAGAGGTTCCGCAAGCAGGGACCTAAGGAGTTTGATGGTACCACTGACCCACTTGTTGCTGAGGAGTGGATCCGATCCATGGATACTATCTATGATTACATGGGTCTAGCATACGCCGACAAGGTCCGTTGTGCTATTTTCATGCTGAAGGGGGATTTTCTCTATGATGGAAGGGCGCAGTGGTTGGACTATTTCTGGAGAGCCTGTCATGGTGCGAGTTCAAGAAAGTCTTTTTCGAGAAGTACTTTACTGTGGATGACCGAAGCCAGCTGATTCTGGAGTTTATGAGTCTCAATCAGGGAGACAAGACTGTTGCTGAGTATGCGAGGCAGTTTGAGCGAGGGTGTACCTTTGTTCCCTCGATTGCTACAGTTGAGAGTGAGAATCTGAGGTAGTTTACAGATGGACTACGACCTGACATCCACCACGATGTCAATATGGCGGACATGTAGACTTATATGGCGGCACTGAACAGGGCTTACCGGTCTGATAGAGGCCGGAAGGATATGAGGGAGGACTTCCAGAGGAAGCTTCAGATGCAGCAGCCCACCAGGGGCCAGTCTTCGCAGCCACCGGTGAAGAGATCATATCAGGGGCCTCTTAAGGGCCCAAATCCTCAGGGGCAGCAGCAGCAGAGACCGCATGCCAGCAGAGGCCACAGTAGCAGGGGCCCAGCACCCCTAGACCTGTAGAGTTTCCAGTCTACAAGGAGTGCAATAAGCGGCATCCAGGACCTTGCATGGTAGGAACTGGCAGGTGCTTTCACTGCAAGGAGCCAAAGCATATTTCAAGGGACTGCCCTAAGAGGAGACAGACCACTGGTCGCGTGTTCGTGATGCAGGAAGATGCTGCAGATCCCGACATGACTTTTCTTACAGGCGAGATTTGTGTGCGAGGGGTCACTACACTCGCTTTACTAGACTCAGGGGAGACCCACTCGTTTATTTCGAGTGCATTCACACAGAGGATGGGTATTGTTCCGGAGAGCATCGGTGTAGCTCTCACCGTGACGGTTCCGTCAATAGAGGAGTTGACGACGACCAACGTCGTGCAGGGTCTGACGATGACGTTTCAGGATCATGCGGTTATAGCAAATTTGGTCTTTTTGCCGATGACAGGATTCGACCTCATCCTAGGCATGGATTGGCTGACAGAGTTCGGAGCCATGATTGATTTTCAGCACAGGACAGTTTCTATCAGACCGCCAGGGAAGGAGGCCTTCTTATTTGAGGCAGCTAGGAGGCCGCGGAAGCCCAGATTCATATCTTTTCTGCAGGCCAGGAGGCTAGTTGAGCATGGATGTCAGGCCTTCTTGGTCAGCGTTACCGCTTGTGGAGTTTCAGCAGGCCCTTCACTATCTGATGTGGAGGTAGTCAGAGATTATGCAGACGTCTTTCCTGATGACGTAGTGGGAGTTTCACCGGTGCAAGAGGTGGAATTTTCTATTGAGCTGATGCCGGGGACAGTGCCTATCTCTAAGGCACCTTATCGATTGGCTCCTACAAAGATGAAGGAGCTTAAGGAGCAAATACAGGAGTTGCTTGATAAGGGGTTCATTTGCCCTAGCTTTTCTCCATGGGGCGCACCAGTGTTGTTTGTAAAGAAGAAGGATGGCATCATGAGGTTGTGTATTGACTACCGAGAGTTGAACAGAGTCATGGTGAAGAATAAGTATCGACTCCCGAGGATTGAGGATTTATTCGATCAGTTGCAGGGAGCTTCGGTGTTCTCGAAGATTGATCTGAGATCTGGCTATCATCAGTTGATGGTTAGAGAGGAGGACGTGTCCAAGACTGCTTCTAGTACACGCTACGGCCACTACGAGTTTTTGGTGATGCCGTTTGGCCTGAAGAAAGCCCCAACGATTTTCATGGATCTGATGAACGGGGTATTCAGGCAGTATCTGGACCAGTTCATCATTGTGTTCATCGACGATATTCTGATCTATTCGAGGAGCTTGGAGGAGCACAGACAGCACTTGCAGACGGCCTTGCAGACTTTTAGGGAGCATAGATTGTATGCCAAGTTCAGCAAGTGCGAGTTTTGGCTGGAGCAGGTGGCTTTCTTAGGGCATATTGTATCGAGAGATGGGATTTCCATGGACCCATCGAAGGTGGAGGCAGTGCAGAACTAGGAGATTCCGAGGAATGCAGCGGAGATTCGTAGTTTCTTGGGCTTTCAAGATTATTATCACAAATTTTTCAAGGGCTTCTCTTCTATCTCAGTGTCCTTGACAGCCTTGACCAAGAAGAATACGAGGTATGTGTAGAGTCCCGAGTGTCAGAGGAGCTTTGATTAGCTGAAGGAGGCCCTTACTTCAGCACCAGTTTTAGCTATGCCAGTGGACCACGAGGAGTTTGTGGTTTACAACGATGCGTCTTTGAGAGGTTTGGGTGCAGTTCTGATGCAGGGTGGTAAGGTTATTGAATATGCGTCGAGGCAGCTGAAGAGTTATGAGCAGAACTATCCGACGCACGATTTGGAGCTTGCAGCAGTGGTGTTTGCGATGAAGATTTGGAGGCACTATTTGTTATAGTAGATGCCCAACTAGCCAACTTGTGGCATGTGGGTTCTTGTTGACTCTATGTAAAACGATCTTTATTTATGGAATTTGCATTCTTTTATGGCATTCTTTATCTTAATTATTATGATTACAATTGTTGGATAAAGATCTTGAATGCACTATACTGTATGTTAGATGTGATAGTGGATATGATGGCTATCATGAAACACATCTAATAGTCAGTGTGTATTCTGAACCTGTTTCTAGTCAATTGGGCCGTCCAAAAGAGGATAAGGGCCACCCGAGCTTGAGACTAGCATCTGCGATTTGAAGTACCACGTTTCATTGGTAGGGAACATTGTGATGTTCTGAGCATGCAGATGGATAGTGACCTGGTGATCTATCGAACTACCCTCGTTCGGACTTTTCAAGTGGTTACCCTTTGTCGAGTGGATTAAGTCCGAGGTCTTGGTTGTACATATTAGTCCTCATTACTCGAAATGTCATTGAGACTCTATATGATAGGTGCCTCACTTTGACCCATTTACCAACTCAGTTGGGGTCATCAGGTGGCGGGTTGGGTGAGGTCCCAATGCATGTAGGAGTCGATGCTTCGTGTCGAGGATTCACCGCTCGCCCTTGTGAGTGGATATACTATGCTATCTGAGGAGATAATAGTGTGATAAATCTCTGGCCAGAGTACTAGATGTGTTTTGGGTAAATGGGTTTACCTAGTAACACATGCGATGTCACTATTTGATCTCCAAGATGTATGCCTGGTTATCGGATCTCTAGCGACTCTCGATTTACCAATGTCACTATTTGATCTCCAAGATGTATGCCTGGTTATCGGATCTCTAGCGACTCTCGATTTACCAATGATCGTTGATCTGATCGGTATATTTGAGTTGAAAGGACTGTACTGTACGCTAACCATGACCGACTGGTTCTTGCAGGCACTATCAGTGATACCTAGGGGGTCATGGATAAAATTTTCGCTTTTAGGCCCGACAGTTTTAAACATATAATTTAAAATACAAAAATACTTAAAATAAGTTTCCCAATTCATAAAACAACCAACAATAAAGCATACATAATTCAAACATGTATCAGACTCCCCTACAGGTACAACAACAAAGAGCAGGGCATCCCCCTGGCTAACTGATACATATATATAAGTACGCTATATGCAACTGGGACACGCTAGCCACCTCCTGGGGCACCACCAGCTGGGTTAAAACCACGACCAGCTGTAGAACCTGGGTTTCCTGAAAACAACATAACAAAGAAACAAACCAAGCCCCAGAGGGACATGGGGTCAAACCCAGTACGGAGAGCAACAGATAAAGCTAAAAGAAATGCATAAGATAAAATGCAGATGCTATCAATGAGACGCCGGATAAAAACGGAAAGCTCGACCCTCGAGGGAGCTAAGGAACTCAAACATAGCTCCAAGAATCATCAAAAACATACAGTGGCCACGGGGTGTGTTCACAGTGTGGTATTGAGCCACTCGCCCCATGACACTACACCCAATTACCAGATGCATCAAACAACTCGACCTGTTGTTGCCTCGCCCATGAACTGTGGTAGTTAACCACTCGGAGCATGGTGGCTAACGATCCCAGCAGGCAGATGAGAGTGCGATATTGCCGCTCGCCCTCACATCCTGGTAAGAAATCGACAACAACAATACAAGATACAAGGCTGCAAAACATGATACACATGGGACCTGAAATATGCGTAAACGAATGCGTGTATGCAATTCACAAGAAACAGCTAGCATAAACACCAATGCTCAACAAGCAATACACAGATAAGTTCACCGAAACATCCCAGCAGCCACGCATAATATCTCACGCCAATCCCAAGCTAAATCAAGCTCAAATCCGTACCTTTTATGTGCAACAATTACCACAAGGATTCCCAAGAGATCTGGTTCCACCTGCTCAAATATACGACACACAGATCTCAGAAATTCGCACAGAAGCTCACGGCCAACCTTAAAACACACGGCTGGGAGCTACAACTCAACTAGCTAATTTCCCTCCTACAACATCTTAACAGGAAGCTTAAACAACACTAGAGGTAAGATCTCAACGATAAAATCGAGGAACTACCTGCGCACGGCAACTACACGAACAGGGACAAACTTCTGCCATTTCGCGATCTCACCCCACCCAACCGTAGCTTCCAATATCGGTACAGGATGAAAGAGCTCTTAGAGAGGAGTCCAACGCTAACTCGAACGCGAAGAACGATGAACGGAGTCGACGGGAATTGGCCGGAGAAGGTTACGGTGAACAGTGCTCGAGGGTTAGAGAAACAGAGGTTGAGAATCGGGATATTTCTCTAAGTATGGGAACTGGTAATCAACAACGAATACCAAGACCTCCTTTATATACAACTTTCAACTGCTGAATTCTAGTTAAAATGTCCACCGACAAAACCAGCAGGTACAAGGGAAAACCAACGACTGATTTCACACCCAACGGCTGGTTCCCACGTGCGCAGTTCCCATATCAGCAGGTGCACTAAAAATCGTCGACTGGAGTTCTTAAATAATACAATTCAAAACGGCGTCGCAACAACTAATCCAAACGACGTCGCTTAGGACACGCGATTCTAAAAACCAACTGCTGGTCATCCAGTCGCAATACACAAAACAACGTAAAGCACTTCCTCATGCTGATACCAGCAGCAACATCAAGACGCGGCGTTGCCACTACTCAAACGACGTCGCTCAACTGACGTCAGCAAAACCAGCAGAAGCACCTTACACAAAGCCAACCACCTGCTGAATCTCCTAGCGCTAACTAAACGACGACGTATCCTCCTCGCGTTACAGGAAAGGTAGACCTGCGTTGACAACCAGCAGGCACACTAATAACGCGATACTCACACCAGTCGTAGGCTACAGTGACGTTGACCAGCGTTGACTCCTACCGATAAAAACCAGCAGTCTCACCACGTCACTAGCCCCTAAAAACGACATCGTATAGTGCCCAATACAAAAACACGCTAACGCAATCCCTCGACTAGTCTCTCGACTGATTCTTACGTAAGCGACCCCAGCGCTTACGTCAGCATGCCAACCAGCAGGCACCTCTTCAACCAGCAGATACCTCAAAATACAAAAATCTCCAGAATTGTTCTTCAAACGAAATGGGACCCGAAAATGCAACCCAACACTCAAATAGAGATCTTAAACCTGCAGAACCTCTATTTATCGATTCACTCCAACGATTACTCTCAATTACAAATCCAGGTCTCACATTTCTCCCCCACTAAAAAGAATTTCGTCGCCGAAATCAAACAACAATTCTGAGTCAACAATCAACAGCAGAGGCTAGAATAGAAACTAAAAAATAACACCAGAACTCGCCCAAAATTAGGCCAAGAGTTCAAGATAACTGAGCAAACCCATCACAACAACTAAGGAAGAAAAACAGCAAAACTACAAGCCACTGGATAATCTAGCTCAAC
>KV000550.1:5933-17821 GCA_001598015.1 Dorcoceras hygrometricum | reverse complement strand
TGCCGGAATTAACCACGGTTGCAAAGCTTTGTTAAGGCAAGTAAAAGCTGATCATTTGCTACACCATTTAAAGCTTATATTGATTTTATTCACTTTATGGATCTGCTTGCCTGTATGTTTAAGATATGTTGAAAATCATGTTTAATATGATTTATGCATGAAAGAAGGACAGAAAGATGGGTTCAAAATGATGTTTTTATGCTTCCAAGTGTTTTTCATAAAACTATGGATACTGAGGATTTGAGTTTGTTCGAGTTTGATTCAAGTATGTTCTTCCTTCAGGTGAATGGTAACATTGGAATTTGACGCTATGTAATCGGATGTTGTTAGTCGAATCATTATAAAGTCTGGTTTGATAGATAACAGCTGATAGCGTAGCTGTCGTTTTGATGTTGCAACACCAAGTTTAAAGTCAGCTGGTCAGCTGTTTGATCTTTTGATTTTAAAAACAACACCCATGTGAATTTTGTAAAATCATTAACAACAACCAGGGTGTAGTTTGTTCCCCCTAAGCTCGTTACGAGTATAAGACCAAAAAGATCCATATATAAAAGCTCTAAGATTCGGGAAGAACGTTGACCGTTTTTCTTTTTAAAAGTAGAACGAATTTGTTTTCCCAGCTGACATGCAGAGCAAATCTTTTATTTTGAAAATTTATTTTGGGCATACCAGAAACCAATTCAATCTTACTCAATTTGGCAAGTGTTTTGAAATTTAGATGATTCATTCTTTGGTCTACAGCCAGCTCTTGGAAGAGTCAGCTACTAGGAAAATCTGTTCAGATCCCATCTGCTCTGACCAATTGACAACGTAGTTATCACCGATCTTTTTCCTACCAATACAGCTGTTCACACCATCCGGACTCTGAACTGTGCACGTGTGCTTTTGAAAGTTAACTTTGTAACCATTGTCACACAGCTGACTTATACAAGATTATAGTACAAATTTTCAACAACAAGAATATCATTAATTGAGATGTTACCATGGGTAAGATTACCCTTACCCATAGTGTTACCATGTGAGTTATCACCAAAAATGATTTTTGCTCCTTTGTGTGGCGTCAAATCTGATAGCAACTTTGGATTTCCAGTCATATGCCTCGCACATCCGCTATCCAAATACCAAATGATTGATTCTTCTGAAGCTTTGTACCTGTTATTCTGCAATCATGAAAATAAAATTTTGGTACCCAATTTTACTTGGGTCCAGAGGATTACCCCTTTCGGGACCCATACCTGAATCACCTTTTCAGTTTTCCCTGTATGGACATCGTTCGTGCAGAAATATTATGTGATGTTGAGCTTTGGCTTTGCATTTTGACCATTCAGATCACGTTTGGGCAGAACCTTTCTCCATACAGATTTGACCTTCGTCGAACCCTGCCTTTGCTGGTTCGGAACATACGACTCAGGTCCAGCTTTCGCTTTGTCCTTCTCAAGTATGTTCTTTAGCCAGCTAGGCTTGCTGTTCTCAAGTCTGGTAGAACCAATACCATTTTTGCCTCTATGGTTCAGCTGACACATGGTCTGGTCATCATACTTAACCGACTCATATGCATCGTGTGTCACACTGACTTTGACAAAATTCATTTTCTTGAACTTGTCACCATCCATATCTGTCTGAGTACTTGTTTCCCCAGAGCTGCTTTCATCGACGCTGAAACCTAAGCAAGATTTATCATTCAGTGGCTTTTGAGTCTCATGCAGCTTACCCAAGGAAACTGAAGACTTAGTCCAGGATCTCATCACTTGATTTAATCCCTCATTTTCAGATGAGAGCTCACAGGACTTTGTCCTCAAAAGATCATTCTCAATCTTCAGCTTACTCAGCTCAGTTTTTAAACTGTCAGTATCCTCAAGCTGAGCAGTGCTTGATTCAACTGAACTATTTTTCAAACATCTGTTTTCAGCTTTGATCTCCTCAAATGTCTGAGATAGCTTTTGGTACTCTTGGACCATTTCCTTTAGTGCATAGATGATGTCCTCTCGTGTAAATTCACTATTGGAGAAGTCAAATACCTCATCTTCTGTGATTTGGTTGGCCATAAAGCAGTGGACATCTTCTTGCTCACTCTTGCTAGATGAACTGCTTGATGTTGTCTCCGAATCTGAGTCCGCCCAGTTCTTGTTGCTCTCCTTTGCAACAAGTACTTTCTGATCATTCTTTTTATTGGGCCTCTTTTCAAATCTGGTCCTCCTTCTTTCTGTGGACTTCTATCATCCTTCTTGGATCTATCATCTTTCTTCTTGTCATCTTTCTTGGGCCTGTTGCAATCTGCTGTGAAATACCCTGGTCGACCACAGTTATAAAAATTTAAATCAGTAGAAATCTCTCAGGTTTGTGTGCATTGTTATAAGAAAAAGAAGGGTTTTGAGTTCTTCTCATGAATTTCCCAAACTTCTTGACGAAGAGGGACATTTCTTCATTGCTGATCTGTTCGTCTGACTTTCTTGTACTTGGAGATCTTACTTCTGAGGTTGTAGCAGCAAGAGGCTTGGTTGGTTGTCAGTTTGATGGTGCCTCAGATCTGGTCTCCAGCTCAAACTCGTAGGCTTTTAGATTTGTGAACAGATCGCGTAGTTCAAGCTTGTTTAGATCCTTGGACTCTCTCATGGCCATCGTCTTTATGTCCCACTCCCTCGGTAGTGCTCTCATCAACTTGAGGGCCAGTTCTCTGTTACTGTACTCATTCCCAAGACTGGTCAGCTCTATCACCACAGCACTGAATCTCTCATCAAATTTCTCTATGGTCTCGCCTTCTCTCATCTTTATCGACTCATATTTCTGCTGGGCAACTGTAAGCTTATTCTATTTTGTCACGTCATTGCCTTCGCAGATTTGCGTCAATTTCTCCCAAATCTCCTTGGCCGTGGCGTAGGTCTTTATATTGCTGAACATTTTCTTGTCCAGCGTCTTATACAGAATGTCCTTTGCCACATTATCAAGGTTGGCCTTTTTCTTGTCCTCTGGTGTATACTCCATTCTTGTCTTTTCAATCCACTATGGAGCACCAGCTGTAATGGCCATCGCCGTATTAGCCTTCATTATCTTCATGGGTCCCATGTCCGTCCGTAATGACAAACCACATGTCATCATCTTGCACAGCTAAGTGCGCTTGCATCCTGATCTTCCAGTCGTCGTACTCCTCCTTAGAAAACATAGGAATTTTGTTGTGAGAAGTAGACATTTTTAAATAAGTAAGCACAAAGACCAGATTGTTCAATAACTGAGAGTTTCAGGCTCTGATACCAATTGATAGGATCATTTAGGATCGAAAATAGACCTAGGAGTTCAGAAGGGGGGTTGAATGAACTCCTTGGATTTTAATTTTTCGAAACCTTTAAAAACGATTTTTACAAGCCTCGCTTAACTCAGGTCTGAGTGACCAGATCTGAGGCTCTCAGTCCTAATCTATTCTCTCGGTTAATGAATAATGTGCTGAAATAAACCGATTAAATAGTGAACAGTTAACAATAAATACGATGCAAGTAAGTAAAATATAGAGTCGAGAATTTGTTTCTGGAAGTTCGGATCTGAAGATCCTACGTCTCCCCTTCTTCCTTTTCTGGAAGGTTACACTAGAAGATTTGATGTGTGCAACTTCTAGTAGACACCCGATCACTTGAGCCTCGCCCACAGTGAACTCTTAGCAATCTCTATACACGTAGATTACATCGCTGTTTACAATCAAACGATTTCTTCGAACTGCTTCACAAAGCAAGTTCAGTACAGACTCTGTTTTGGATATGACAATGATTACAATACTAACAGAGAATGTAAACTTCTGGTTTGTTATACTATAAAATTTGTTTACAAATGTAAACAGAAGATATCTCGAAGATTATATCTGATAAAGAATTGAAGGAATGTTCTTCGAGATAGTATAAGATGGTACGTAGAAAGACTGTGAAAATAAAAAATTTGAAGAACCAATGACTGAGGGAAAGATAGACGAGAGCGTAAAGTGTCCAGAACTTCTCTGTTTGAATTTCTTGAGCTATATATAACCTCCATCCTCAACGGTCATAAAATGAGCCAGTAGACACAAACCTTGCTTGCATATCATCATCGTATCAATGCATTAAATGCTCCATTAATGCTATGCAAAAGTTTGTCTACGGTTGTCAGAGCTGAGTTGACTTATATGCCAAAGTAGGTAAACATCGTAGTACCAACTATATGTATTGTACGAATTACTCGAAGTAGCTCTGTACTTGAATATCTTTACTCCAATGTCTAACAGGCTTTATATGATGAAATCTCGATCGTTTATTCCTCTGGAATAAACATCTGAAGCTCAAATATGTTTCGAAACTGAAATCTGAAATATGCTCTCTTCCCCCTTTTAGATAGTTTCAAAATATATCTTTTCTCTCTAACTGTATCTCATGTCCGATCTGAAGTTTCTCTTCTTTACGAATTATCCCCCTTTTTGTCTTCTTTAAAATAGAAATATAGTCAAATCTGAATTCTGGGAATAACTGACTATCTGAGATACCCTGTTTTGATATGACTCTCTGTTTCTGAGATTTTATATATAATATCTGAAATACTCTGAGTATAATATGTTCAAATTTGAGTCTGTTACTTATTGTATCTGTTAACATAGCCTCTGTACTGAAACTAATACTCTCGGATCTGATTTGTTCTCATCTGTTTTGATATGCTTGGATCTGAATATCTCTGTTCCCAAATCTCTCGAATCTGAAATTACCCGAATACCAAATCTGATATACTCTGATCCGAAATTTTCAACCCATGTAACTTAGATATGAAAATCCTCTGTTAAATACTTTCCGCTCTTCTTTGATCTGATATACTCATTTTTATAGCATGATGTCCAGATCTGAAATTCTTACATCCCCTCGAAAGCACGATTTGATCTAGATCTTATTCTTAAGTTCAGTTCTTAGTCTTATTTTTGTTATCACCAAAACTTATAAATTTTCTCTTAACAGCAGGTCTGCTCAGAATGCGGCTGATCTGACCAGCCAACTTTGTAGGTATTCCCAGATCTGCATCCTACTAACACGGTCAGACCTTCCGGATTTTGAACTGTGCATATTTCTGCTTTTGAAAATTTATAGAATAATTGCAGTGACACAGTTGAGTGGTGATGATTAAATTATAGCACAAATTTTCAAATAAAAGAAAATCTTTTATAGTAAAGTTACCATGGGTAAGCTTACCTTACCCACAACGTTACCATTTGAGTTGTCGCCAAAAGTAATCTTTAGTGTACTGCATGATTTTAGATCTGATAACAGCTTTGGGTAACCTGTCATGTGCATCGCACATCCGCTGTCCAGGTACCATGTGGATTGCTTCAATCCTAAGATCTGTTGTACTTGAAATCACAAAAAAAACGAAGTTTGGTACCCTTTGGTTTTACTTGGGTCCAGGTTTAATTAGACCTTTCGGGACCCATACTTGGATAATTCTAATAGTTCTACCAGTGTGTGTGTCCAAGTATGTGTATGATCCGTGTGTGCACTGCGATCTAATATTTGTCTGATGTACAACATTTTGCCCTGAGTTCTGGGCTTAGATACTTAATACTGTATTGTATTTCCTTCATAAAATATTAGGAGAGCTGTCTTGGCTTCCTTCTACCAGATTTCCCATAGTATGTTCTATTCTTTTCTTAAACCAGCTCTCCTTTGACTTTTAAGGAACAATATATCCTATCCCACAGTATTTTCCTTGCCAGTTTTGAGGCTTAGATGCAACATGTGACTCATCAAATCTTGTCTCAACGGACTTTTCCATGCTTTATTTCACAAAATTAACAGTTTCAAGTTTAGGATTATCCAACTATGGATGAGTACGTGTCTCTGCTGTATTTCTTTCACATCTCTCATAGAACAACCCATATTTATCACTGGGTGATTAAGAGCTCCTTGAAATTTTTTCAAAGAAGCAGACGACTTGGTCTAGGAGTTAATTATTTCAGCTAAGAGCTGATTTTCATTCAGCATTTCATGAGAAATGCTTCTCAAATCTTCTTTATAAGTTTTCAGCTTAATGAGAGCAGTCTTGTCTGAGCTTAGGCGCTCATGTTTGGTAACAAGACTCTCCTTTTAAGCTTTAACTTCTTCGAATGACTGAGAAAGCTTGTTGTACTCTTCGACCATGTCATTCAGTGCAGTGAAATGGTCTTCACATGTAAATTCAAGGTTAGAAAAATTGAATAATTCTTCAGTGTCACCCCCATTAGACACTGAAATTCGATAGTTTCTGCCATTCTATCCTTCACGGATGCCGTGAACAGATAAATTGACTTTGCGGAAAGTTTTTTGGTTAGGAAATCTCAGGTTCAGCAGCCAGCTGGACAAAGTTTGGATCCTATGTCAGCTGGGATGCCTTCTTCCCACCCTTCTCAGGCACCACCGTCGTCGAGTCTTCTGAGGTTCAGATCGAGAGGGAGGCAATTCAAGAGATCTAGTTCGAGTTCTTCTGGTTCGGAAAATTCCGGTGAAGCGAGTTCGAGGGCAAGTTTCTGTGGTCAGTGCGTAGGCAAGCATCTGAATTCTTAGTGTGTTGGAGTGTGAGGCGCTTGCAATAGCTGTGGACAGGTTGGACACTATGTTAAGGTGTGTCCTTCTGCCAGGGGATATCGCTCAAATATTTTTCAATAGGGTTCGATTGGAAGTTCTTCGAGACAACCGCACTCAGTCCCAGGGATCAGGAAAACTTTAGCTATCAAAAGCGTCATGGTTCAGAGGGCCTTCTCAATCAGTACTCGGGATCCCAACAAGCTCAAGTGAATGTGATGATTAACGAGCAAGCTTATGACATGCGTAGAGGAGTTATTTCAAGTACTTGTATTGTATTTGATTATCCTGCATGAGTCTTGTTTGACACTGGAGCATCACACTCGTTTTGATCTGAGCTGTTTGTGTTTTAGTATGGGTTGAGTTTATAACCCCCCTTTGTGTGATGTCGTGTCTGTTGCTAGTCCTGCTGGTGTGAGTGTGATGTCTCGTGTGATAGTGCCGAGTTGTGTTGGTAAGTTTGATGAGTAACCACTGGTGACGAATTTGATTTTTTTGGAAATGTTTAGCTTGTTGTCGCTTGAGAACTTAGGATAGATGATTTATGCTTTGGATGCGACTTGTGCACCGCGATTATATGTTGGTGATATCCCCGTTGTTCGAGCGTTTCATGAAGTTTTTTCTAGATGAGATTCCTAGATTTCGTCCGGAACGAGAGATGAAATTTTAGCCTTGAGTTTGTGCCAGGGACTACCCCGATTTCTAGAGCCCCTTATCGCTTGGCGCCAATCGAGTTAAGGGAACTTAAAGACCAGTTGCAGGGGTCAGCGGTGTACTCAAGGATTTATTTGCGTTCAGGTTACTTTCAGTTAAATATCCGAGATGAGGATGATTCGAAGATGTCTTTTCGTACCAGTTACGGGCATTATGAATTTCAGGTGATGCCTTTTGGATTGACGAATGCCCCCATCATCTTCTTGGATCTGATGAAACGAGTTTTTAATAAGTACATTAAACTCTTTTTGATCATCTTTATAGACGATATATTGGTCTCTTCGAGGACCAAGAGGGAGCACAGGGAGCACTTGAGGTTTTTTTGGACGATGAATGTGAGTCTAACATTCTGAAAGCTTATCAAAAGTTGACTACTGCTCCTGTGTTGGCTTTACACTCAGGATTGGGAGGTTATGTGGTATGCTCCGATGCTTCTTTCGGAGGTTGTCAGGCACGGTGTTCTAAACACAGCTAAAAACACAAAACACGGAAGCTTAAAAAGTGGGTAAAATTTTAATTTTTGGCCTGACTGAAATTCTATCATTTAACGTAGACGCATACTAAAAATATAAGCTTTGCATCAAAAGCTGACTGCATCAAATCTCAATCAACCAACTAATTTATATATACAACCAATCACAAATCGAATCAGTACAACTACTACACAGGGCATCCCCTGGCAATGACTCGATATAGCATATATATATATAACTGGGAACTCACGCATAGGGCTGCAACAGCTGCCTCACTCTCGGACTAGATGAACCACCTGAAAAGAGCCTGCAATGGCCAACACACGGCCAAAGTAGCCCCTAGGAAAAAAAACGAGGTTAAACCTCAGTACGAAGAGCAATAACAACAGCAGTCAATAAAGCATGAAACATGAATGTCGTGCAAATGCATGAAGGGTGACATTAAAGGCATCGGGGCTCAAGGATCCACTCAACAGAGAAATCAGCAGGAGTCTATCAGCAGCAATACTCTCTTTTCCCTTCGCAAAATTCAGCAGCAACAACCAACAAAAGCAATCACACAAAACATCTCAAAACGACACCGTTCCAACTTATCAAAACGACGCCGTAACAGACACCAGCTGCCAACAGCTCTCGCCTCAAAACAGCTATCTGCTGGTCGCGAGAAAACTCTCACAACGACGACACTTCTCAACGCTTTCGCACAAGCGCGCCTGCTGATCAGCAGCAACTATCGCAACGCAAATACTACCAGCAGCAAGGAATACGTCACGCTTACGTCACCACATCTATCGATAGCTCTCGCGACAAATACTCAACCCATCTGCTGATCTCTACACAAACGCATCTGCTGAATCTAATAGTCAACGCTCCAAAATGTTGACTAACACGCGTCACTACCTCGATCAATCTCACGCTACGCGCGATGTCTGCCAGCAGCAACTTCAAATTCAAAACCTAAAACCAGCAGCTCTCATTGCGTCACGATGACGTCACCTCTGCTGATTCAAAATCCACCAGCAGGAGCTACAGTAACTTTGACCAGCGTTGACTTCACCAAATTTCGATAATTCTCATTTCCTAACCAAGTGCTGCGACTGAAATTTCAGCAGGAATCCCATTCCCTACACAATTCCCTCAAATAATCGTGATTAATCCCAAATCAAAACAATTAATCACTAACCTAACTTCTCAATCCTCACACACGGTGTTCTAAACACAGCTAAAAAACACAAAACACGGAAGCTTAAAAAGTGGGTAAAATTTTAATTTTTGGCCTGACTGAAATTCTATCATTTAACGTACACGCATACTAAAAATATAAGCTTTGCATCAAAAGCTGACTGCATAAAATCTCAATCAACCAACTAATTTATATATAAAACCAATCACAAATCGAATCAGTACAACTACTAAACAGGGCATCCCCTGGCAATGACTCGATATAGCATATATATATATAACTGGGAACTCACGCATAGGGCTGCAACAGCTGCCTCACTCTCGTACCAGATGAACCACCTGAAAAGAGCCTGCAATGGCCAACACATGGCCAAAGTAGCCCCTAGGAAAAAAAACGAGGTTAAACCTCAGTACGAAGAGCAATAACAACAGCAGTCAATAAAGCATGCAACATGAATGTCGTGCAAATGCATGAAGGGTGACATTAAAGGCATCGGGGCTCAAGGATCCACTCAATAGTTGGAGGAACAAAGCTGTCTGGAACAACTCGACAGCCGAAGATACAAGGCTCACATAACAACTCCACGGTGGAGATACAAAGCTTATCGAAACAGCACATGGCTGGCTATCAGAATAGAAATGGTCACCGATCGTGTGAGAGAAGGGGAATTACCCAAGCACTCAATAACACACGGTACTAGAAGTGGCCATAGAGCATGTGAGAGAATGGGAGCTACCCAGCCGCTCCATCACACGCAGTGCCCGAAGCACATATACACCAAAAAGAGGCCACTGAGCATGTGAGAGAATGGGAGCTATCCAGCCGCTCAATCACAAGCAGTCTGTTGCTAACAGATCAATACCAGCGAACAGCGACAAATGAATGAGCTCATCAACAAACGACTGCTCACAAGGATAACAAGAGAGGAACTCAATATGCCAGGCGTGTATGCGATGCTAATCAACAGATACAGCATACAATAATCACAGGTAAAATCAGCATGGAAAAACATGTCAGGCCCCATTCTAATCAACAAGGATTAACAATACAATTAAGCACATAATAGTGGAAGCATAAAATAGGGCTTAAAAACTTTTCGAAGGTTTGGGCCTGAACAGTAAAATCGTCATTCAAAATACAACATACTCAAAATAGAATTTACTCAAATATACAACAATCAGGTAATCAAAACAAATATCAAACTACAGATCCCAAAATACATAAAGGCACGGGACATCCCCTGGCTCAATATAATATAAATACACTGGGACTCAACCAAACGGGGATTTACTAGCTGACGCTCCACTCTGCCCATCCAAATTACCTGTAGCTCCTGCAATGAGCAACACAGACCCAAGAACACAAAAGCATGAAAAGAAATACGAGTTCAAGCCTCAGTACGAAGAGCACTAAGACAACAGCAACTCATAAACATGCAGTATGTCAAAACATGAATGCACGAGCTGTTAAAGAATCGGTCAATCTAAGCCAACGAGTCAGCTGGCAAATCAAAGGCGAGCCTCTATACCACGCACAGCCAATCAGTCGGTGGAAATCATCGGTCCGTGATCTTCAGGGTTGGCCACTCAATTACCCATCATAGCTCGGTGGTATTCAGACACGACTAATCAATCGGTCACAACTCTGATGATAGCGTTGGATCTTTCAGGCACGACACATCTGTCTGTCGATCACAACGTGGCTCTTACTCGGGTTCTCAATCAATCAATCAACAGGCTCAATATGTATGCATGAATGCCATGAAATTCAAATCTGATTTCAACATGCATAATTCACGTAGATAGAACATATAAATTCAGATATGAGCCACAACTGTTCACGTAAAACACAATAATCTTACAACAGATTCCACAGAGCATCATTCATGCTTCAAGACACCACGCTTATGCCAAAGCTGTAATCATAATCTCAATTCGTACCTCTACTCTTAGAGAGAAACGTCAACAGATCTCACCAGGGCACGACAAACTCAACTTTCTCCAATCTGCTCCTTCGCTGGTCTCGACAAACATAGCAGGAACTGCCTGGGAACTCAAATCCGTCAGGATATCTCATAAATTAGCTCGAATCTGAACTTCTACACCTACTGCCTACGATCAGAACTCATATATGGTTCTACCTATCAATTCGGGTTCTAATCGACTAGAAATAAGCTTGAAACAGTAAGGAAAATTTAACCAGAAGCTCAAACGAACTAAGGAATTCTTGAGTCAACTGTCGCAGAATTCACGAACATTGAGATTCCTTCGCTCTCCTCCTACGCGTCGAATCAGGTCGACTAACTGGTAACAATCGAAGGAGTTAAGCAAGACGAGTTCAGCTCCACCGGTCTTGCTCCAAACAACGGCGGAAATCAACGATAAATCGGAGAAATAGTGCTCGGTGAACAGTAAGGGTTTCGAGGGAATCGGGGAAATAGATAGTAAATGTCGGGTTCGAAAATACGCTAACTGTCGATCAACACTTTTATTTAAATCATCGAATCCAGCTTCTGTTCTTATCAACTCAGATCCCATCTTGCACTACAGCAGTAATCCTCACTTCTGAATCCAGTGCTAATTCACAGCTGGCTCAGCTGTCACGAATCAGACTTCGCTACCTTCCTTTAACGCACAACTGTTGGGGATCCGGATCCGCCCCCCGGCGAGGCAGCGGAAGAACAAAGAATATAGCCGGGAGACGATCAATACGAAATACAACAATTCAATAATCGTCATTCATAGGGCGTTCAAAGCGAATACCTTGCTGGCACTTGTGCCTGGCTCCAACCGGAATTACAAGAACCCGGCTCTTCTCGGTAGATTGCGGTAGATAATCGTCAATCCGGTCCACGACCAGAACCGAGACTCCTTCGTCAGGCTGCACTAGAAGCACTGACGAATTATGCACGAACGGATTCTCCTCAAAAAACCTAGGCCGGAACGATTTCCGGCGAAGCGGCGG
>KV000548.1:0-17461 GCA_001598015.1 Dorcoceras hygrometricum | reverse complement strand
CAGGCACTATCAGTGATACCTAGGGGATCATGGGGCGATGTTGCTAGGTGCTTTACCATGATCCGATGGGCAAGTCCGAAATTGTGATTTCGGAGTCACAATGGTTGTGGGCCCACGTCTAGCTGTATCCCTGAACCATTGAGGGTCACACAAGTACTGGATTCATGATTCCCGCACGGAAACTAAGCTCAACGTGTTGAGCATAGGAGGAGGATTTTAGGGAGTGCGACTTCTAAAAGTCAACAGGGGTCAAATTGCGATTTCCCAAAGTTGAGGAACTAAACTGTAATTTTGGTCTAGGTGATCTGAAAAATTGTTTTTTGCATCATAATATTCAGTTTTGGAAACTGTGTCGATCGGTCCGATCTTATCGTCGTTCGGAGTTACGATGAAACCGTAGTGATTTAATTGAACCGGATGTTCATATGGACCTGGGCTTGACCCAAGTCCAATGGGCCGGTACAAGCCCATTACAAGTCTATTAATTATAGACTTAGGGCTACATTAATGATAACTACAAAATTAAACCCTAGCCTCCACCACACGTAGAGCCGCCGCCCCCCTCTTCTCCTCCACCCCACGCAAGGCCGCGCCACCACCGCGCCGCCGTCGTCCGCTTATCGTGTGATTGGACTTGTTCCAATCAGCTTTTTGAGGAGATTCCTTCCGTGGCCAAAATCCGTCAGATCTTCTAGTGCAGACAGACGGAGGAATCGTGTTTCCGGTCGTGGACCTGATTAGACAATCTACCGCCGCCTACAATTCAAGAGCCAGAATTCCCTGTGAACCTGGTTGGAGCCAGGCGCCTAGACGCCGGCAAGGTAACGATTCAAAAATCCTATGTATGTTTATCGTTATAGTTTTAATGTATTGAACGTATCTCGGAGCATTTTTTTAACTTCCGCTGAGCCCCCAGGAAACGGGATCCGGATCCGCCATTGTCGCCATCAGTCTAACAGAGATCCAAGATTCAGTTCTCGTTTTTGGAAAAGTCTGCAAGCAGCAATGGGTTCGAGATTGGCTATGAGTACAGCATATCACCCACAGACAGATGGTCAGTCGGATCGGACCATTCAGACTTTAGAGAATATGTTGCGTGAAGTTGTGATGGATTTCAGCGGTGGCTGGCAGGATTCGCTATCCTTGGTTGAATTTTTGTATAACAACAGCTACCAAGTGACTATCGGGATGGCTCCGTTTGAAGCTTTGTATGATTGCAAGTGAAGATCTCCAATCCGTTGTGAAGAAGTTGGTGAGAAACAGCTTTCTACCCCTAAATTTGTACAACACATGAAAGATCAGATTGATTTGGTTCGGAGTAGAATGAAAGCTGCTCAAGACCGTTTCTCTTTCTATACTAACAGAAGACGTAGACCTTTGGAATTTGAGGTTGGCGACCGAGTGTTTCTCAAGATTTCTCCTTTCAAGAGCGTGATGATATTCAGATTTAAAGGCAGACCTTTGGAATTTGAGGTTGGCGACCGAGTGTTTCTCAAGATTTCTCCTTTCAAGAGCGTGATGATATTCAGATTTAAAGGCAACTTGGCTCCTAGATTCGTTGGCCCCTTTGAGATTGTTGAGCGGATTGGACAGTTGGCTTATAGGTTGAGGCTGCCTGACGTGTTAGCAGCGATACATGACGTTTTTCATGTGTCAATGTTGAGAAAATATGAGCCAGATCTGTCCCATGTTTTGAGAATCGACGAAGTTGAGCTGGATTCTGCCTTGAGCTATGTCGAATATCCAGTGCAGATCCTGGATAGAAAGGAGAAGCAGCTGGAGGAACAAGATAATTCCATTGGTGATGGTCCAATGGAGTAAGCATGGCCGAGAAGAAGCTACCTGGGAGGTTGAGGAGAATATTACACAAGACTGGCCTCATCTGTTTGAGCACTGACAGTGTGAATTCTAGGTAAATTCTGATTCTTTGCTTGGAGTTTGATTAGATGATTTGTGTTTGATTTGAATGATTTGATTCTTCTTCCCTGATTTTTCCTTTGATTTCGAGGACGAAATCTCTTAATGTGGAGAGAATGTGAGGATTGAGAAATTCGAATTTTAGAATTTTCGAATTTTCAGGTTTTAGATTTGAGATTTTGGTGAAATATGATTTGAGAATTTCAGATCTCTTTTGGAACATTTCAGATTTTAGTCGCAGGAATTATCGAGTGAAATCTGTGCAAGTTTTGGAGTTAAATTGGCGAAATTTTGATAGAAATCTGATTCCCCAAGCGTTGCGTGAGTTGCCGCGAAATTTTGTGTAACGCTGTCGTTTTGATAAAGTCTGGTGGAGTGAGAGATCTGCCAGGGAGAGAGATCTGATGGTAGCGTTTGGCACTAGAAGCGCTACGCCGTCGTTTTGCAGTTCAGATATCTCGTGGGAAGATGAAATCTGGTAGCGTAAATGCGTGGGCGTGAGAGGGTGCCACGTGTTGGTCAACATGGTGGAGTTGACTGGTGCTAGCGTTGTTTGTTTGAGAGAGATCTGTTTTGATCGATGCGACGTCGTTTGACTCATGTGTTTAGCGTAGCGCTTAGAGCGATCTGATTAGTTGTGCGCAAGTGTTTGTGTGTTGGTTCCAGACATCTCGTATACGACGCTGTTTTGAGTTAGTTGGCGAGAACCCTGATACGCTGTGGTTTTGATTAGTTAGCGCTTAGCGTGTTTCGACTTGTGCTAGCGGAGGGATCTGATGTATGTAACACTGGTGCATTTCAGATGTCACGCGTACGGTGTCGTTTGGATAGCGCGCGAGTGTTAGCATTAGCGCTATGAAATCTGATGGGTTTTAAGCACTGTTCGAGGAATCCGTTTGGCGCTAGGATTTGTTGCAGGAATATGTTTTTTTCGGTGTTTGACTCGTTCAGTAGCTATTGAATTGAGGAATTTAAATAAGTGAGGACAACACTTATTATATTTGAGACACTGATATTCCTCTGTTTTTCCCCGACATTCTTGAAACCACCGTTTTAGCTACTGTTCACCCGAACGTTTCTTCACTAGATTTCTATCGTTTTCAGCCTTAGTTTTGGATGATTTTGGTGGCGCTGAATTCCCTTTGTCTAGCTCTTTCGATTACTACGCATTTGAGACCCTGAATCAGCATTGCAAAGGAAACGCGAAGCTGCTGGTGTTCGAAGATTTCTGGAGAAATCTGACCGAGCATTCTTTTGTTGTTGTGCGCTTCTGGGTAAGCGTCTCTTGCTGATTTGATGATCGATTTCATGCTCTGTTTTGCGTATTATGCATGTAGGAATCTGATATGAATTCTTGGCATTCATGCATACATCTTGAGCCTGATAGACAGATTGATTGATGACCTGATTGAGAGCCACGTTGTGACCGGCAGACTGAGTAGTCGTGCCCGAATGGTCCAACGCTATCATCGGAGTGGTGCTGAATACCATCGAGCTGTGATGGGCTGACGGGCCCCGATGATCACGGACCGATGATTTTCTCGGTTGATATACCGTGCGTGGTATAGAGGCTCGATTGAGTTGATTTTCCAGTTGATACACTGGTCTAGCTATCCTATCCTTGCTAGCCTTCATGCATCTCATAGCATTGTTTTATAGCATGTTGCATGTTTAGCTGTTTTGATGGCTCTTCGTACTGAGGCTTGACCTCGTATTTGTTTTCCTATTTTTGTGTTGTTTGGGTCTGTGTTACTCATTTGCAGGATTCTTCAGGTAACCAAGCTGGACATCAAGAGCGTGATGAGATTCAGATTTTAAAGGCAAATTGGCTCCTAGATTCGTTGGCCCCTTTGAGATTGTTGAGCGGATTGGACAGTTGGCTAATAGGTTGAGGCTGCCTGACGAGTTAGCAGTGATACATGACGTTTTTCATGTGTCAATGTTGAGAAAATATGAGCCAGATCCGTCCCATGTTTTGAGAATCGACGAATTTGAGCTGGATTCTGCCTTGAGCTATGTCGAATATCCAGTGCAGATCCTGGATAGAAAGGAGAAGCAGCTGGAGGAACAAGATAATTCCATTGGTGATGGTCCAATGGAGTAAGCATGGCCGAGAAGAAGCTACCTGGGAGGTTGAGGAGAATATTACACAAGACTGGCCTCATCTGTTTGAGCACTGACAGTGTGAATTCTAGGTAAATTCTGATTCTTTGCTTGGAGTTTGATTAGATGATTGTGTTTGATTTGAATGATTTGATTCTTCTTCCCTGATTTTGCCTTTGATTTCGAGGACGAAATCTCTTAATGTGGGGAGAATGTGAGGATTGAGAAATTCGAATTTAGAATTTTTGAATTTTCAGGTTTTAGATTTGAGATTTTTGGTGAAATCTGATTTGAGAATTTCAGATCTCTCTTGGAACATTTCAGATTTTAGTCGCAGGAATTATCGAGTGAAATCTATGCGAGTTTTGGAGTTGAATTGGCGAAATTTTGATAGAAATCTGATTCCCCAAGCGTTACGTGAGTTGCCGCGAAATTTTGTGTAACGCTGTCGTTTTGATATAGTCTGGTGGAGTGAGAGATCTGCCAGGGAGAGAGATCTGATGGTAGCGTTTGGCACTAGAAGCGCTACGCCGTCGTTTTGCAGTTCAGATATCTCGTGGGAAGATGAAATCTGGTAGCGTAAATGTGTGGGCGTGAGAGGGTGCCACGTGTTGGTCAACATGGTGGAGTTGACTGGTGCTAGCGTTGTTTGTTTGAGAGAGATCTGTTTTGATCGATGCGACGTCGTTTGACTCATGTGTTTAGCGTAGCGCTTAGAGAGATCTGATTAGTTGTGCGCAATTGTTTGTGTGTTGGTTCCAGACATCTCGTATACGACGCTGTTTTGAGTTAGTTGGCGAGAACCCTGATACGCTGTCGTTTTGATTAGTTAGCGCTTAGCGTGTTTCGACTTGTGCTAGCGGAGGGATCTGATGTATGTAACGCTGGTGCATTTCAGATGTCACGCGTACGGTGTCGTTTGGCTAGCGCGCGAGTGTTAGCATTAGCGCTATGAAATCTGATGGGTTTTAAGCGCTGTTCGAGGAATCCGTTTGGCTCTAGGATTTGTTGCAGGAATCTGTTTTTGTTGGTGTTTGACTCGTTCAGTAGCTATTGAATTGAGGAATTTAAATAATTGAGGACAACACTTATTATATTTGAGACACTGATATTCCTCTGTTTTTCCCCGACATTCTTGAAACCATCGTTTTAGCTACTGTTCACCCGAACGTTTCTTCACTAGATTTCTATCGTTTTCAGCCTTCGTTTTGGATGATTTTGGTGGCGCTGAATTCCCTTTGTCTAGCTCTTTCGATTACTACGCATTTGAGACCCTGAATCAGCATTGCAAAGGAAACGCGAAGCTGCTGGTGTTCGAAGATTTCTGGAGAAATCTGACCGAGCATTCTTTTTTGTTGTGCGCTTCTGGGTAAGCGTCTCTTGCTGATTTGGGCTTTGTATTCATTGTTAATACCTGCGTAGATGATTAGAACTAGAGTTGAGTTCTGGCCATAGGTATTAGGGTGAAGATGTTCAGATTTGAGCTATGATATTAGCTACCTTGTACAGATTTCATCTCCTTGAAGGCTTCTGTCGTGAATTCGAACCAGGATATATCTGCTTTCTCAGGCCGTGAGTTCTTCCGTGCCCTTTTCGAATCTGTTGAGGTAGATTGTGAGGTTTGAGGTACAAATTGGAGCAGCTCTAACAGTTTGAGCGTGGACATGGCTATAATTTGTGTTATGAAATCTGATTGAATTTCTGTTATGTGTTAACGTGAAGCAGACTTGATGAATTTGATCGATCTCATGCTCTGTTTTGGGTACATCTTGAGCCTGATAGACAGATTGATTGATGACCTGATTGAGAGCCACGTTGTGACCGGTAGACTGAGTAGTCGTGCCCGAATGGTCCAACGCTATCATCGGAGTGGTGCTGAATACCATCGAGCTGTGATGGGCTGACGGGCCTCGATGATCACGGACCGATGATTTTCCCGGTTGATACACCGTGCGTGGTATAGAGGCTCGATTGAGATGATTTGCCAGTTGATACACTGGTCTAGCTATCCTATCCTTGCTAGCCTTCATGCATCTCATAGCATTGTTTTATAGCATGTTGCATGTTTAGCTGTTTTGATGGCTCTTCGTACTGAGGCTTGACCTCGTATTTGTTTTCCTATTTTTGTGTTGTTTGGGTCTGTGTTACTCATTTGCAGGATCTTCAAGTAACCAAGCTGGACAGAGTGGAGGTTCAGCTGGTCGATCCCCATTTAATTGAGTCCCAGTTTATATTATGATATGTATCGAACCGGGGGATGCCCCGTGTTTTAATGTATTGGGGATCTGTTATGATTGAGTTTTTATTGTTACCTGTATTGTATGAGTTTGAGTTAACTCATATTTGAGTATTTATATTTTGAATATATGTTTGAGTTCAGGCCCATTTTATTTCGAAAAATTTTTAAGCCCGATTTTACGCTTCCGTGATTATATGCTTAATTGTGCTGTAATCCTGAGTGATTAGCACGGGGCCTGACAGTGAAGGTGTGTTTAAGAAATTCTGAGGCTTATATCTGTTGTAACATTGATATATGAAAATCGTGATGTCTTTATGTACAGCTGCAAGAATTGTCTCTGTATAGCCGTCACATCTGAAATATCACCTTGAGTATGACGGATCTGAATATTGTACTATTCTCGTAATCAAACTGATAGCATACATCTGTAAGACACCAAGTCGAATCTGTCCTATCTAAGTCCGTTATAGAAATATGAATTACGGTAAAGCTCTTTCAAATAAACTTCCTAATATCTGATATAGCATATTCAGATCTGACTTCCTGTAACTGATATCTGAATTACCCTGTGTAGTTTGTTCACATCTGATGCTCTCAAATATGAATTATAACATCTGAGTCAATATAACGGAATCTGTTACTTGAATCTCTAAATCAATTCTAAAAACTTCACATCTAAAATCCTGACCCGATAATCAAGTTAACCGACCCGATTACTCAACTTATCCAAATACCCAAATCTGAGCGCTTCAACCCGATAACTGAATTAATCCACTCGGTATCTGATATCTGGAATCCAAAACACTCGAGTCTAAGAATAATTAACTGTAAACCACAATGTCTGTCTATTCAGATCTGATTCTTAAAATCGGTTATAGTCTTATTTTTTTTATCACCAAAACTCATAAATTTTTATCTTAATAATTTTCCCCTTTTTGGTGATTAAAACTTATCAGCCTACTGACTTATATAGAGGCAAAAATAAATTTATCCAATTCTGCGAAATTTATATACGGAATTAGTTGAGTACAAAATATTTGTACAGCGACTGATCAAAAAAATTGTTTATTTCTATTTTTCTCCTAGACAATATCTGGCATCTCTCTTGTGAGGTTCACTACTTGAGGATCCGCTCCTATCACCTCTGCTTCTGCTACCCCACCGCTTCTGCCTCTATATCCAGGAGGGGGCTGCTGGCTTCTTTCCCCCTTTTTTGTCATTACTGCCTCTATTGATGTAGGCAACAAGTTCACCCAGCTGAGTGGAAAGATTATTATAAATTCTCCTGTGTTTGCGCATGGAAGTCCAGTAAATCATTGCTAACAACAGCCAGGCGATCTTCTAGCTCCGTGGACAATGCAGCCTTTTGATTCTTTACGTCCTTGCGAATATCATCTAGCCCTATGACCATGGAAATCTGCTGAGCGCTGAGCTTTCTTTGAGAAGTCAAAATGTACATGGACATAGCGGTCTTCTGAATCTGAAGTGAGAATCAGAAGAGGTGCTCGTACGTGGAGAGTTAAAAACTGTATTCGGATGTCATTGGGAGAGGATACCAGATCCTGGAGTATCTGGATTTGGATCTGCTGTCAACTGTATAGCAGGATCTGCAGAGCTATCAAAACTGAATCTGTCTCTGCCCAACTGAGGACTCGCTCTTCTTTAGTGGTAATATCCTCAGTGGATCCCAAAACTGCGAGTCTGCAAAGACTGAAGGAATTAGTAATGTCCTCTATCACTTGCTCTTTGAAACTGTACTGAAAATCAATATCGGCGCAGATTAGTGAGAATATTCGTGGGCCGGATTACCCTGAATGGTTTCTACCACAAGAGGCTCCTTCCCCTTGTCCGTGGCAGCAATCTGTGGAAGACTAGTTGTGTATGGATCCACTTCCCTGACTCCCGGAATCTGAATCCCAAGTACAAATTTGATCCTTGTTGGTCCTTCAGCAGTGACTGGTTGCATCATTGCATCATCTGGAATCTGTTTCAAGAGATCCTCAATAGACATTGATTCCTCATCAGTTGTCTTACTTGGTTGCTCAACCGCAGAAATGTTGTCATCCTCTCCGGATCTCAAAGTCTCTTTAAGAAATTGTTTCGGTGCAGTAAAAGATGCCATTTTCCTAGCAATTTCATTTTCAGCTACATCAAGATTATCATCCTCATCATTGACAGCAAACGAGTGCTCAATACCCGCAAGTACTGTCTCGGTATCCATATCTGTACGCTCCGTAACCATATCTGATTACCCAATATCTGTTTCCATCTGCTCGGTTTCAGTAAGAACCATTTCAATAATTTTATCCACATCATCAGCAGTTGACTTTTCCCTCTTTTCTCTCCAACATCCACCACATTTGGTTCTTTCTCAACAATTTCATCATCAGAACCTGCTGGCAGCTGCAACCTCCTCTGCGGTGCTTTGCGTTTAGGAGCAGGATGGGTCACAGCCGATATCATTTGAATAGGTACAGCCGATTGAGCTACTGTTACCAGCGACAAATCCGTAGATACAGGAGTAGTTCTCCCAGTTGTTCTCTTCCTCTTAACAACGGGTGATTCAACAGTAGAACAGGTCTCTTTTTAGACACAGCCTTATTTTTCTCCGCTTGCTTCTCCATCACTGGCTCATCCTCCACATCCTCAACAGCATTGTTCTTGTTTATGGAAATATACTTTCCAACAGTCTTCGCTGTAAGAATCTTCAGAGGAGTGAACTCCTTCGATTCTCCAAACTCTAGATCTTGAGCACCCTTCAGAACGATGCAAATTGAACTGCAAAACCTCGGGCTTGCTTTGAACCCGGAGTTACCATGTCCTTGAGCACTTTGAACAGAATTATACTCCAGTTGACAGGAACGCCCCCATAAATAGCAATCATCATCAAGAACCTCTCATGCGTCACAGCATCGAAATACCCTGCGTTTACCGTCACAGACTTTGCCATAATATCATTTAGCAAAACGAAACTCAAACACCAATTCCCTCTTCTTACAGGATGTACTTACCAGTTTACCATCATACGAGAAGGCACGCCGCGCTTCAAGAACTAGATCCTGCGGTACCTCATGTAAATCACTCAAACCATCCAATGACAACTCGAAGGTGCTAGCAAACCGTTCTTCCGAAATAGGCATTGGTTTTCCTTGTATCGTACTCACAACCACACAATCCCTGACGGACGCATTGTGGAAGAACTCCAGCAGAGCAGTTTCGAATATGGCCGACGAGCATCCCAAAAATCCACTAAGGCCAGATGAAATAAGGGCTTCAAACATCGCAACCATACCCTCGTTGTCCATTTCAAGGACAGAGTCAAAGTAAACTTCAATGGTGTTGCTGATTAGAGAAGATTTCATTTCTGTATGTTGATTTGAGAAGAATACGTAGGAAAGGATATCTGCAGAAGTAGAATACGAAAAGGAAAGGGCACAAGTAGGCAAGAGAATAATTTGCGCAAGGTAAGTGTTAGAGTACAAAAACCGTAATATAGTAGAGGAATACAAAACGGTAAAAGTAAGAGAGGATGTGAATGTGACATTTTGCATGATGAAAACACGTGTCAATCATCCGATGGCGCGATCAATATTTGGAAAAGATTTTGAAATGATTTTCTAAAATTAACCACGATGGTAAAACAGTAAAAATATAATGCGCGCCAAAAATTAAAAGCGTGACAACCTTAGGATCTGTTTTGATGTCTCAGTAGGGGAGTACAGGATCTGATCACGAATAAGCATGATATATGAGTGTATCCAGATCCCACATATTCAGCCGACTCAGCGCTTAATTATTCAGATCCGTTGTTCCCCCTAAGACTAAGGTTCTCCCAATTTTGAAATATTACCAAGTCCAAGAGTTCAGTGTTCCCCCTGAATGGTTGACTCGGATCTGATGCATAAAAGCTGCTCAACCTGCATATTTTGTTAGCGCACAGACAAATCAAGGCAATTCTGGGAGACCCAAAATGTTTCTAAAATAAGAAAACTTAGCGTCTGGTAGGGGCTTTGTGAAGATGTCAGCCACTTGCTGGTCAGTCGACATATACTCCAGCCGGACGTCTTTCTTGAGCACATGGTCCCTTATGAAGTGATGCCTAATGTAGATGTGCTTTGTTCTGGAATGTAGCACTGGATTTTGAGTGATCGCGATGGCACTGGTGTTGTCACAGAGAATAGGCACTTCAGAAGCATTAATGCCATAGTCCTTCAGCTGGTGTTGAATCCATAGAATCTGAGCACAGAAGCTTACAGCCACCAAGTACTCCTCTTCAGCTCTGGACGTTGCTATAGAGGTCTGCTTCTTACTAAACCATGAAATCAAGCAATCTCCCAAGAATTGACAAGTCCCACTGGTGCTTCGCCGATCAATTCTAAATCCTGCGTAGTCTGCCTCACTGTAACCGATTAGTTGAAAGTTTGAGTCTTTGGGATACCAAAGACCCACATTGGAAGTTCCCTTAAAATATTTTAAGATCCGCTTTACAGCTATGTAATGCGATTTCTTTGGCTCCGCTTGGAATCTAGCACACATATAGACAGAAAACATGATGTCTGATCTGCTAGCAGTTAGGTAAAGCAGAGCCTATAATACCGCGATACAATGATACCTCTATGGCAGATCCAGCTTCATCTTTATCTAATTTGATTGAAGCACTCCTTGGCGTCGCAGCTGCTGAACAGTTTTCCATGACAAATTTCCTCAGCAGTTCTTTGGTATATTTTGCCTGATTAATGAAGATTCCATTGTCAAGCTGTCTCACGTGAAGTCCTTGAAAGAACGTCAGCTCTCCCATCATGATCATCTCAAATTTGTCTTGCATTAACTTGGAAAATCTCTGGCATAGTTTGGGGTTAGTTGACCAAAATATAATATCGTTTACGTAAATCTGTACTAACAAGACAAGATCAGATTTGACAAATTTAAATAGTGTCTTACAACAGTGCCTATTGTGAAGTCATTCTCAATAAGAAACTTAGACAGTGTATCATACCAACCTCTGGGTGCTTGCTTCAACCCATATAGAGCTTTATCCAATTTGTAAACGTGATTTGGATATGTATGATTGACGAAGCCAGGAGGTTGTGCAACATACACTTCCTCAGTTAGAATGTCATTAAGAAATGCACTCTTAACATCCATTTGAAAGACTTTGAAGTCTTTGTATGCAGCATATGCTAAGAACATGCGAATGGCTTCTAGTCTAGCTACAGGTGCAAAAGTTTCATCAAAATCTATTCCTTCCATTTGTCTAAAACCTTGAGAAACTAGTCTAGTGTTGTTTCTTGTTACTACTCCATCTTCATTCAGTTTATTTCTAAAGACCAATTTAGTTCCTATTAATGAATGACTAGAGGGTCTAGGTACAATTTGCCATACATTATGTGACGCCCGAGCCCACGGGGTCAAGGATTTGGGGTGAATTAAGATTTTGAAGTAAAAGAAGTACTGAATGACAATTTGTTATAAGCTGTATTTCTTATGACAAATTTCGAAACACAAACACAAGACTGACATACACACGTTCAATGCAAAGTACTGAATTTTTTTGCGGAAAACAGATTTCATATATACACTGCGAATGCGATATGACAACATCTGAAATTCTATATGAATTTACTACTGTTGCAATAGATCTAATACAGATGTCTAAGATAAAAGACAACAACAGCTCGACACGGAAAACACTGTCCATAGATAAACACTTCGCCACCCATCTATCTCATCTTCCACCTTCCGCTTGTCCCTTAACTGTCTCACCTGCACCATTTTAAAAGCTAATGAGCTTAGGGGCTCAGCAAGTAAAATCTGAGTAATAACAAAGTCATTTAACGCAGACAGACATTTGAATATTTACATAACTGATTTTAAAGGAACTTCATTTAAACATAAACATTCTTTCGTAAACTTTCTTAAACTTTCTTTCTTGAACATTCTTCCATAACTTGGATGCTGGGACAATAACCCAGATCCCTTCATTTAATTTCTTGTACTTTATGATTTATGGCTTAGAAGCTCTCCTTAGGTCTGTTATACACTTGATCCAATGACTTCTGATATCAGTTCTACCATATAGCTCATTGTGAAAGGTCAATTGACACTCTCGACGACTGCTCACTCTTCCTTTATGAAAGGGCAACTGACATCTGGACAGCTGCTCACCCTTCCTTTATGATCGTCTGTTTTCTATGCCAAAAATCTTTAAAAATAAACTTTCATTCCTTTAAACTCCTTTCTTTAGAAATCTCCTTTGAAATCTCACTGAGTTCGCTTCTTTTAAAACTTGCTTCCCATTTTAAAACTTACTGAGTATCAGATTGGACTACTGGAAAATGATCGCTGAATTGCGAACAGATTTCTCCATAGGAAACTGTACTGGAAAGCAAAACAGATCTCGATTGTGAAAAATACTTAACTAACATTGAAACAGATGTAGTTGGTAAACTCAGATGTCAACGCGGGAATAGTGTTTAGAAAAGAAATAGATGTCTGATTATATAATAGTAAAACTAGCGTGAAACAGATATGTCCAAAGGAATAGTGTTTAGGAGTAAAACAGCTGCAACTTGGTAAACTCAGATGTCAACGCAACTAAGTTGATCAACTAAGATGTCAATGAATCATCGCAAGCGACTCAGCAGTGAAGTATTTAATACTGTGAAATCTGACCAAAATCTGATGTGTAACGAAAAGACCAACTGAAATGAAAACTTCTGTTTTTAAATATGAATTTAGTCTCTAACATAGGAAATAGAGTCTGAATAAGAACTTGGTGCTGCAACATCATGAACGAAATCTACGATACCAGTTCTGCCTTTCAAACCAGACTTAGTTTCTGATTCGACTAGCATCTCTGATTACATAGAGTCAAATTCAAATGTTACCATTCACCAGAAAGAAGAACATTCATGAACATACGTGACTCAAATCTGAACTCCCTCAGTCTTTTAAACATCCTTAATTTTCTTAAAACATTGTGAAAAACCTTGGAAGCAGAAGACATAACTTTGAACCTAATCTTTCTTTTCTTTAAACATTCGTAAAACTTCTTTGAAAATAAACTTAAACATAACTTGAACATACAGGCAAACAGATCCATAAAATGAGAAAAATCAATATATGATTCAAATGGTGTAGCAAGGATCAGATTTTACTTTCCTTTTAACTGAGCTTTTACAACAGCAGTTAGTTCTCACAGAATTCCTCCTCCTTAAGCAAACACAACGAGCTTCTTTTAATGTGATGGTCCCTGTTTTTGGAAGGAAAATTAGCAGCCACGCTTGTTAAAAGACATTAGAAAATTTTGCGCTGCTAATACGGAGCTGCAATAGCTCGATGTTCTTGAACACATAAAAACTCACAAGAAGAGCACCGGAGACAGATCTGGTATGATTTAAAAATCATGCGGAAAATACCAGAACTGAATCCTAATATTTTAAAACAACTCAAACAGATTTATGTACAACATAAATCTGATCGAGACTTACTGTGCTTCTGTGCTGAACTGTATGCGATGCTAACATATAGACAAGTGCTGAATTATGCGTGCGTGCTGAAATCTGCTTATGCTTGAGATGCTAAAGTAAATGCTAAACAGAATGAATAAAGAACACGATACACAGCATATTAGTTTCTGGAAGTTCGGACTTCAATGTCCTACATCTCCCCTTCTTCCTCCTCGGAAGGATCCACTACTAGAAGATTTGATCTTACAACTTGTGTACAGACCCAATCCCACAACCAGCAGCTGTGAGAACTCCTAGACTCCTCAAATGCACAACAGCCGCAACTGTGTGACTAACTACATACACATGAGTTTTGCGTCATCGTGCTTGGACGTAATCTGTGTGAAACGTTTTGAGGTTCATTCACAAGTAAACTGTGAATGAATCTCTGTGTGTGAGATTGTTACAATGAAGCTCTCAAATCTCTGTTTCTCACACACTAGGGAAATGCTCTAACAAGCTAATTCTAGCTCCACTGTCAACTGCAATTCAGCTCTCTCTCGTATGATAGTTGACAGCTTCACTTCAGATTCATTTTCCCTTCGCTGGTGCACTGTGCAATTTACTTCTTTTCTGCGATAGCTTCACAGTGCCCAACTCTCACGAACGTCGTCTTCTTCAATGGCGCTCTTCAAATATATAGCCTCTATTCAAATTCATCCCGTTGGACACAACAATCTTCCCGTTCAAATGTGTCTTGTAAAGTAACGACAGGGAATAGTACTTGTATCCTTTTCTTTTGCAGGCTTCTAGTCGTTTTCGCCATTTGAATTGAGCTCAACAGTTGACATCCAGTTTTGATAACTCTTCGTATATATGTCAACTGCTTCGCTGCTGAATTCTTTGTGACTGAATCCTTTGCGTCTGGATTGTAACTTTCCACTACATCTGCTTTCTTGCGACTGGATTCTATGTCGACTGAATACACTGTAGCTCGCGACTGGATCTACTGTTTCTTGCGACTGGATTGATCTTGCGACTGGATACATAGCAACAGCTGGTTCATTGAAGCTCTCGACTGGATGTACTGTTGCTTGCGTCTGGATGTACAGGCTACCTGCTGGTATCTTGCAACTGCTGGTCATTTCCATCGCAACATCTACCTGCTGAATCTTTATCGCAAGAGCAAAAGCTGTTGTATCAACTTATGTAAACGACATCGTTTTGCTATCGCTATCTCCAAATATCATCTACTGGATATGATGACGTCACCAATGATGTCATCAACGCTAAACCTGTTAGAGTAGATGCCCAACTAGCCAACTTGTGGCGTGTGGGATTTATAGACTCTTGTACAAACAGTCTTTATATATGATATTCGCATTTGCTTATATGGCGTTATTTACTTTCATTATGTGTGTAATGATTTACAATTGCATTGAGTAAAGACCCTTGGTGCTGCAACATCATGAACGACATCTACGATACCAGTTCTGCCTTTCAAACCAGACTTAGTTTCTGATTCGACTAGCATCTCTGATTAAATAGAGTCAAATTCAAATGTTACCATTCACCAGAAAGAAGAACATTCATGAACATACGTGACTCAAATCTGAACTCCTCAGTACTTTTAAACATCACATTCTGAAAACGTTTGGAAGCAGAAGACATAACTTTGAACCCAATCATTCTTTTCTTTAAACATTCGTAAAACTTCTTTGAAAATAAACTTAAACATAACTTGAACATACAGGCAAACAGATCCATAAAATGAGAAAAATCAATATATGATTCAAATGGTGTAGCAAGGATCAACTTTTACTTGCCTTTTAACTGAGCTTTTACAACAGCAGTTAGTTCTCACAGAATTCCTCCTCCTTAAGCATACACAACGAGCTTCTTTGAAAGTGATGGTCCCTGTTTTTCGAAGGAAAATTAGCAGACACGCTTGTTAAAAGACATTAGAAAATTTTGCGCTGCTAATACGGAGCTGCAATAGCTCGATGTTCTTGAACACATAAAAACTCACAAGAAGAGCACCGGAGACAGATCTGGTATGATTTAAAAATCATGCGGAAAATACAAGAACTGAATCCTAATATTTTAAAACAACTCAAACAGATTTATGTACAACATAAATCTGATCGAGACTTACTGTGCTTCTGTGCTGAACTGTATGCGATGCTAACATATAGACAAGTGCTGAATTATGCGTGCGTGCTGAAATCTGCTTATGCTTGAGATGCTAAAGTAAATGCTAAACAGAATGAATAAAGAACACGATACACAGCATATTAGTTTCTGGAAGTTCGGACTTCAATGTCCTACATCTCCCCTTCTTCCTCCTCGTAAGGTATCACTAGAAGACTTTGATCTTACAACTTCATGTACAGACCCAATCCCACAACCAGCAGCTGTGAGAACTCCTAGACTCCTCAAATGCACAACAGCCGCAACTGTGTGACTAACTACATACACATGAGTTTTGCGTCATCGTGCTTGGACGTAATCTGTGTGAAACATTTTGAGATTCATTCACAAGTAAACTGTGAATGAATCTCTGTGTGTGATATTGTTACAATGAAGCTCTCAAATCTCTGTTTCTCACACACTAGGGAAATGCTCTAACAAGCTAATTCTAGCTCCACTGTCAACTGCAATTCAGCTCTCTCTCGTATGATAGTTGACAGCTTCACTTCAGATTCATTTTCCCTTCGCTGGTGCACTGTGCAATTTACTTCTTTTCTGCGATAGCTTCACAGTGCCCAACTCTCACGAACGTCGTCTTCTTCAATGGCGCTCTTCAAATATATAGCCTCTATTCAAATTCATCAGTCGCAAGAATCAGCAGGTAGCTTGCATCCAGACGCAAGAGGAAGCGACGTCGTAGAGGAGATCCAGTCGCAAGCTACAGTGCAATCAGCAGATGCTATTTGGAGATAGCGACTGCAAAACGATGTCGTTTACATAAGTTGATACGACAGCGTTTTGCTCTTGCGATAAAGATTCAGCAGGAAGACTTTGCGTTGTTATTTCAGCAGACGAAGCTACAGTGTATCCAGTCGCAACGCAAAGATATCCAGTCGCAAGAAGATTCAGGCGAAGCATTTGATGGACCAGACGCAAGCGCAGCATCCAGTCGTTGGGAAATCCAGTCGCGAGCTACAGTGTCCAGTCGCAAGAAATCCAGGCGCAAAGAATTGAAGAAGAAGCAAAGCGCAGCAGTCGTAGGAATTAATCAGCAGCGAAGCAGTTGACGAATTATCAAAGATGGATGTCAACTGCTGAGCTTATTTCAAAATGGAGAAAGCGACAGAAGCCTGCAAAGAAAAGGACACAAGTACTGTTCCCTTGTCGGTACTTTACAGAGGAGCGTTGCATTAAAGTGGAAAGAAGACAAGACAGCCTTCTGGAGCGCTGAAGAGTTTTGGAAGCTTTCCAACGAGAAGAATTTCAGCAGAGGCTATATATTTGAGGCGACGCCCATTGAAGAAGAGGTGAAGAGAGTGGAGTAAACGAGACGCTGTGCGTTCGTTCAGTTGGTGCTACTACAATACTGTGGAAATATTCATTGATTACACAGTGCACCAACAGAGGGAAAATAATCTGAAGTGAAGCTGTCAACTAATCATTCGAGAGAGAGTTTCATTGCAGTTGACAGTGTAGCTAGAATTAGCTTGTTAGAGCATTTCCCTCGTGTGTGAGAAAAACAGAGAGATGAGAGCTTAATTGTATCAATCTCACATACCCGGAT
>KV000547.1:2723-21916 GCA_001598015.1 Dorcoceras hygrometricum | reverse complement strand
GAGGGTAGTTTGATAGATCACCAGGTCACTATCTATCTGCATGCTCAGAACATCACAATGTTCCCTACCAATGAAACATGGTACTTCGCATCGCAGATACTAGTCTCGAACTCGGGCGGCCTTATCCTCATTTTGACGGCCCAATCGACTAGGAACATGTTTAGAATACACAGCGACTATTAGATGTGTTTCATGATAGCCGTCATACCCACTATCACATCTAACATACGCTTTAGTGTATTCTAGGTCTTTACTCAACACAATTGTAAATCATTACACACATAATGAAAGTAAAGAATGCCATATAAGAAAATGCGAATATCATATATAAAGATCGTTTGTACAAGAGTCTATAAAACCTATACGCCACAAGTTGGCTAGTTGGGCATCTACTCTAACAAAACATAGATTAGTACACTCCAATTGTGCTTTTAAATGCTATTCCCGATGACTATGCTGATGTAAGGTCAGCTATAAAATATGGTAGAGATGTAATTACTCTAGACACAGTAATTAGTGGTCTAAAAAGTAAAGAACTGGATCTTAAGGCCTACAAAGAACCTAAACGTAATGGGCGTGAAGTAATGCATGTCAGGGGTAGGTCTAAGACTAGACATGTGAAACATATGGGGCATAAAAGGGATAATAACTGGAGTAGGTCAAGACCTAAGTACAAAAGGAACAGAACTTGTTATAATTATGGTGAGAAGGGTCACTACAAGGCTGAGTGCCCTCACCCTAAAAATATAAGTTTAAGAAAAACAATACACCACAGAATGAACAAGTAAATAAAGCTACTGATTCTGTAGAAAACTATGGTGATGTTTTTATGGTGATTGAATGTGATGGTTCTGTTAACTCTGTGAAAACTCCCTATGTAACTGAGACTGATTGGCTATTTGATTCTGGGTGCTCCTATCACATGACCCCTTTAAGAAATGTTTTCTCTACCTACACAAATGTGAACAATGGTTTTGTGTCACTATCTAATGACAAACATTGTAAAATTGCTGGTATTGGATATGTCTGTCTAAAATTTGATACTGGTTATGTTCTGACTTTGAAGAATGTTAGACATGTTCTTGCCTTGTGTAACAATCTTATTTCATGTGCTGCTCTAGAAGATGGTGGGTTAGAGGGCAGATGGGGGAATGAGTGTATGAAAATAATAAAAGGATCATTGGTGTTATTTAAGGCTGTAAAAATTAATAACTTGTATGTTTTTCATGCCAATTCTGTTTGTGGTATATCAGTGTGAATTCTATGAAAATTGACATGACTAATCTATGGCATAAAATATTAGGACACATGAGTTCTAAAGGTCTAGAAATATTACACAAACAAGGCTGTTTTGGTGATGATAAGCTGTCTTATGTTCCTTTCTGTGATTCATGCATATATGGTAAACACCATAGGGTCAAATTTCCTACTCTCCCTAAACTTAAAAATCTGCTTGTTCTGGAATACTTGAATACATACATGATGATGTTTGGGGCCCCTCGAGTGAACCAACTCAAGGGGGAAGTAGATACTTTCTTTTTCTGATTGATGATTTTTCAAGAAAACTATGGGTTTTTCCGCTTAAAAATAAATCTGATGTTTTTGAAAAATTCAGAACTTGGAAAACCATGATTGAAAACCAAATCAGTAAGAAAATTAAAATCATTAGGACTGATAATGGGCTTGAATTATGTAACTCACTGTTTGATGAACTATGTGAACAATCTGGAATTAAAAGGCATAAAACAAACCTTCTAGGTAATACTTAGAATACATACATGATGTATGTTGGGCCCCTCGAGTGAACCAACTCAAGGGGGAAGTAGATACTTTCTTTTCTGATTGATGATTTTTCAAGAAAACTATGGGTTTTTACCGCTTAAAAATAAATCTGATGTTTTTGAAAAATTCAGAACTTGGAAAACCATGATTGAAAACCAAATCAGTAAGAAAATTAAAATCATTAGGACTGATAATGGGCTTGAATTATGTAACTCACTGTTTGATGAACTATGTGAACAATCTGGAATTAAAAGGCATAAAACAAACCCCTATACCCCACAACAGAATGGGGTTGTAGAGAAAATGAATAGAACCTTGATTGAAAGGGTGAGAAGTATGCTTGTCTCCTCATGACTTTCAAAAAGGTTCTGGGGTGAATGTGTGTTGACTGCTGTCTATTTAATTAACAGATCTCCTTCTGTGCCTTTAAATGGAAAATGTCCTGAATTTGTGTGGTCTGGTAAAGAATTTGACTACTCTTATGTGAAAACCTTTGGGTGTGCTGCTTTTGTGCTCAAGAAAGGTGATAAACTTGAACCTAGGGCTATGAAAATGTGTGTTTCTAGGTTATCCTGAGGGTGTTAAAGGGTATAGACTCTGGGTTAGGGGTGAACCGGGTTTTAAAACTATAATCAGTAGGGATGTCACATTTAATGAATCTAAATTTCCCTGCTCTAACAGTGAGCATACACCTGATAAGGTGGAGACACTGAACATAATACCTAATGCCTTGTATGATCAAGAACCCTCACAAATTGAACAAATTAATCACGAAGAAACTGAACTTCCTAAAACTGCTGAAACCTTACCTGATAATCTAGAAGTTATAAATGACAACATACAAAATGATTATCTGTTAGCTACGGATAGGGATAGGTGGCATATAAAACAGCCTGCTAGGCTCCAAGACTTCCATTAAACATCCCATGCCTTCAATGTATTTGAAGACATAGACAGTAATGAACCAAAGACATAACACGAAGCCTTAAAATATAACAAATCTTCTAAGTGGTTAACTGTCATGCATGAGGAAATTAACTCTCTGAATGTTAACAAAACCTGAGAACCAGTGCCTAAACCAACAAACTGTTCTGTTGTGGACTGTAAATGGCTATTTAAAATTAAAAGTGAAGGTGACACTATTAGATATAAGGCTAGGCTAGTTGCTAAGGGTTTTACACAAAAAGAAGGGGATTAAAAGTGAAGGTGACACTATTAGATATAAGGCTAGGCTAGTTGCTAAGGGTTTTACACAAAAAGAAGGGGTTGATTATACTGAAATATTTGCTCCTGTTGTAAAATTCACTACTATCAGAATTATGCTTGCTTTGTGTGCAAAATTTGCTTGGGAATTGAAACAAATGGATGTTAAAACAGCCTTTTTGCATGGTGACTTAGATGAACTAATATATATGAAACAATCAGATTGATTCATTGACAAATCTAAGTCTGATCATGTGTGCTTGCTAAAGAAATCATTGTATGGTTTAAAACAATCCCCTAGGCAGTGGAATAAAAAGTTCGATGAATGTATGTTTCTTTGAAATTTAAAAGAAGTGCATATGATTCTTGTTTGTATTTCAAAGACACTGAAACTGTGCCTACTTTCTTGCTGATCTATGTGGATGATATGTTTCTAATCAGTCCATCTATGAGTGCAATCAATCATGTTAGGTCATTTCTAAGTTCAAAATTTGACATGAAGTTCTTAGGAGATGCTAAGAGAATTCTGGGCATGAACATAATTAGAAATAGGGGTAATTCTACCATTTGTTTAAATCAAACATCCTATATTGAAAAGGTTCTAAACAAATTCTATATGTCTAATGCTACTGTTGTCACTGTTCCTCTTGCGGCACACTTTATGTGAAATAAAGATCAATGTCCTAAATCTGAAACTGACATAAACAGTATGACGAATGTACCCTATTCTAATGTCATAGGTTCTGTCATGTATATAATGGTCAGTACTAGGCCAGACATAGCTTATTCTATAAGCTGCCTAATTAGATATATGTCCAATCCTGGTGTAGTTCACTGGAATGCAATAAAATGGCTCCTTAGATACCTTAAGCACTCTCTGAACTATCGCCTCATGTTTTCTAAATGTGATAGAGGTGTTGAACTCACTGGCTATGTATATTCTAACTATGTTAATGATAAAGACAATCGAAAGTCTACCACTTCTTATGTGTTTACTTTGTGTGGTGCATGTGTGAGCTGGAAATCACAACTCCACCATATTGTAGCTTTTTCTACCACTGAATCTGAATATATAGCTATAGAAGCCTTATGGCTTAAGGGTCTGTTAAATGAAATCGGTATGTTAACAGGTAAAGTCACTGTTTTTGCTGATAGCCAATCTGGTATTCAACTGTTCAAAAACCATGTGTTCCATGATAGAACCAAACATATAGATGTTAGGTTTCATTTTATCAGGGATATTGTCTCCAAAGGGTTGATATTTCTTGAGAAGATACCCTCTGAATACAATCTTGCAGACATGGGTACAAAGTGTCTGCCTATTTGTAACGCCCGGAAATCCTAATTACGTGAATTGAATGCATGACTAGGAGGAAAACCTTATGTTAATATGATTTGCATGTCATGTATGTGATTATATGATGATTTTATGCTTTACGTGTGCATGTCGCTTTACGGTACGGTTGAGACCGGTAAGCGGGGACGAGTCCGGAGACGACCAAATCGAAAATATTTAAATGTTTTAGCCCTTAGACATATTTTAAAGCAAAATATTTTATTTTATGCACAATTTCCAAAAAAATGAGATTTTATGCACGATTACCGAGGGGGACCCGTTTTTCGCCTATACGGACCATTTTTATACTTTTACCACACTTTTAAATTTGAGAGGCCTTATATCACCAAACTTAAAGGCTTGGAGGATGAAATTTAAATGTTTTAAGTCTTTTTAATTAGAGGATGGGCTAGTATAATGATGGGCCCTTATTTCTTTAAATAAAACAAGGTAGAAGGGCTTTTTAGTACATTTTTTCATACACCCTTCACCTAAACTCGAAAATTACCCTAGACCCCTCCTCTCATCAGCCAACTTCAGCCTCCATCCTCCCCTTGATGGCCGAAAATTTGCAAGTTTTTCCATTGGAACTCAAGGTGTGGTCTTCTCCATTGTCCTCCGCCCCGGTATCACGTATTTTCGCTTCTCTATCAATCAAGAAATGTTATATTCTTTCTTTTCTCACCATATAGATCATATTACACTGTTTTTACAAAGATTATGCATGAATTTTATGTGAATGTTTCAGATCTTAAGGTTTATGTTCATGATCATGTATGTACTCATATGTGCACCTCACGGTTTTAATCATTTTTGCATGGCTTCGGTTCATGGGATTCTTGAGGGGTCTTGGCTCGTTGTTAAGTGGTTCATGATGGTCCTAGGAGTGGCTTGTCGTGGTTTGAAGTGGTGGAATTGTGGTCGAACCAATGGCTTGATGTCGCACACCGTGCAGTGTGTGTTTGTGCGTCTCCTTCCCAGCGCTCGTTCTCCTTCGTGCAAGATCGGTTGGGGCCGTGGTTTGTCTCATTGGAACCACCTGGATCTGGGGTGGTCCAGCCGGAAGGGCTCCAGCTGTGGTGGCCGGAGTAGAGAGAACGATCGCTGATACCATCAGGTGGTCGCGACGGCACAACATGGCTGGTGCGTCCACTTGCAGCGACTGTTTCTCCATGGTTAGGCCACAGTTTGAGGCAAGGTTGGTCACGTTAGAACCGCCTGGACCTGGGGGTGGTCCATCCGGAAGGGCTCCGGCCATGGTGGCCGGAGCAGGGAGGTAGAGCGCGATGACTGGCGGCTGGTCGCTGCCCTGCATGAGCCAGTGTGTGTTTTTGGGTTTAGGGTTTGTAGTGGGCTGTTTTGGTCCAATTGAACCGGCTGGTTTGGTTGGGCTGAACCGGTTCTTCGAGTCTTGCGTCGAATATTTTAATTCTGGTCCGATTTATTTTATTTTTGGGCCGGGTAATTTTAATTTTAAAGTCCGGGTCGTTTTTACCGGGTCAAGTCAACTTTTAAATTAAAATTAGTTTCTGGTCAAAATTATTTTTGGGTCAACGATTTAAGTCAAAATCTATTTTAAGTTGCTGGAATTTTTAATTAGATTGAGTTTTTAGCCAAATTAGTGGATTTTGGGCCGATATTTATTTTAATGAATTTTAAGCCTGTTTTTAACGACGTGGGGCCGAGTCCTTCAAATGATTTTAAAAAGGGTTTGTTCTTAGTTGTTGGGCCATGATGAGTTGGGCTTAGGATTGTCTAAGTTTGAGTTGAGGCTTTGGGACTTAGAATTAGTGGGCCAGTCGCTTGAGCCTGTCCTTGACCGGGCCGAAGAAAATAATGCATAGGCCCATGAATATACTTTTTAATGTTATATGTATCATGCTATGTATTTAAGTATGTAATGTTTTAAGAAAATTAGCATATTGATGGGCCAAGGTTTTAAAGTTGCATGATTTTTATGAAACGCATGCATCATGAAAGTTTAAATTATGTTAAGGCATGAATGAAAATGTTTTTGAGGAATTGAAGTGTTGTGGGGCAAAGTAACGATGGGAGTTAGCCGGGTAACCGGGCCCGGGGATCCCCTGTTAATGTATAATGATAATGAGCTTATGGATCCTCGTGTGACATCGGGGTGAAGTGGCAGCATAGAGGTGTGACATATAGGGATTCCAAGGTAAGGTCGGGTGAACCACACCGCCACGTACGCTGGTTTATAGATTGATCAATCGAATTTAACGGCTCTCACTTCATGGATACGACTCGCATGTTCTTTTAAGTTATGTTATGTATTATGTTGTGCCTTAACATATATGTTATGATGATTTATGTACGACTACAGCATGATTTAACGTTTTAAGATCTTTTAATGCACGAATGTCATGAAAATTATATCCATACGCTTATGTGCTTGTATGTGGTTTTATTATATGTACCTTGTTATTAGCGGATATAGCATGCTGGGCCTTTAGGCTCACTAGGTTTATATGGTGCAGGTGAGCATGATAATGTTGATGATATTACTCCGACCGGCGGTGAGGATGTCTGATGCTCCGCTGCGGCTGTTACCCCGTGACCGCTTAGTTATTTCATGTTATTTGCTTTTAAACATGTTCAGTTTTTCCGCAAACAGTTTTTGAATACTCTGATTTTTATGATTAGCTTGTAAGACGTGGATTAAAGAATTTTGCAGTCGTTTTATCGAATGTGGAGACGTTATTTTAAATGCTTGAAGTTTATGTTTCATTATTTATAGCTTTTATTAGATGTTATTCCACGTCGGCTTAAAAAAAAAATTTAGAGGTTTAGTATGTTTCACTATTAGTAAGTTCATGTCATGTTTAAAAATTCTGAAATTTGATACATGCGACTAACCCTTGTCTTGTAGGTGTTGTGTGCTCCCTTTGCTATAGGCAAATTGGAGCTGTTGGTTGTAGCAATCTGCTACAACCACCTACTGAGAGGTTCTGTGTGTTGAGAACACACCTCTCTTGGCTGTGATGAAACCAAAGGATGACCCTAGACTGTAAGCTTCACTAGAGCACGGTACTTGGACCAAGGTGGAGAATGTGGAAGTGTGGCCCAAGTAATGTTGGCCCGATCCCATTATTTCCCATCCCAAGCCCAACAAAAACTTACCATCTGAGCCACTAGATTTCTGGCATGAATCTTGGCCGTTCACTTGTTATATACTCTCCCCATCCGTGTGTATCGATGACGCATTACACACCGTCTCTCTTTCTCTATATTGTAACCCTAACCCTAATCCACCACCTCTCTTCTTCGTCCCTCTCCGTGAGTTTCTCCATCGATCTCTGTGATAGAACCACGATCTCTTCTTGTCTGAGCGTCGGTCTCAGTTCTGTGAAGGATCGATCTCTAGAAACGAGGGCTCTTAGCATGGTGAGTGTATTCTGTGGGTTGTAGGCTGCCTCTGTGCGCAGCCGTGGTCTCGGGTGGTTGCTGGGCTGTGTCCTGAGTGTTACCCTCATCGATCGTGTGTCCTGTTCCATGCTCTGTGCGAGGCTGGTGTCTTCGAAGTGTCTGTTGTTTGGTATCTGAGTCAAACACTTAGATCTAACCAGATCTGGTTCTCGACTGCTTACTGTGCTTGCTTGTTTACAATGTACTCAACGGGGCTCCTTCTGGTGTCCCAATGTTTCTGGTTTGTTTGGCTGTTTGTTGTAGGTACAGGAGATCACTACAGCCTTTTCTCCCATCTTACGTCCCTTATATTCGAACACAATCAAGATCTCACGCAGTACGAAAAATCCAACGCCGAGTTATCTGTTCCTTGCATATTCGTGAAAGTTCCAACAAAAGTTCTGCCTCTGATGATGGTGGTTGAAGGCCCCTTAGCGGAAAGCTTTTTCTATTTTTTTAGACGATTCGGAAGGTTTAAAGGTGTCTTGATCAACACATTTTACGAGCTGGAACCTTATGCTATTCAATCTTTATCAAATGGGAAGTCGCCAAAAGTTTACCCCATCAGACCTGTACTGAACTTGACCCATGAAGTCGGAAGCTCGAAAATCCAGTTCGACGACGATGGAGAGATCATGAAATGGCTGGATTTTCAACCCCAATCGTCGATGGCGTTTTTGTGCTTTGGAAGCAGAGGGACTTTTGAGGTTCCACAGGTGAAGGAGATAGCAGCGGCGCTGGAGATAAGGATGCCGGGGAGGGGGGGGGGGGGGGGGGTTCATATCGCATTGCGGCTGGAATTCCACTCTAGAGAGCGTGTGGAGCGCCGTGCCGATGGCGACCTTTCCGTTGTCAGCAGAGCAGCAACTCAATGCTTTTCAGCTGGTGAAGGAATTCAGGATGGCGGAGGCGATCAGGGTGGTGTTGGCGCAGTGTTGGATCAGGATCACGTTTCCCGGGGCGCAGCGGAAGTTAAAATTTTTGCACCGGGAATCATTCTATACATCAAATCTATTCAATAAAACATACATAGGATGTTTAATGAATGTTACCTTGCTGGCGTCTAGGCGCCTGGCTCTGACCAGATTCACAGGGAATCCGGCACTTCAATGTAGGCGGCGGTAGATTCTCCTTAATCAGGTCCACGACCGGAATCAGGATTGCTTCGTTAGTCTGCACTAGAAGATCTGACGAATTTGACACGAACAGAATCTCCTCGTCAAGACGACCGGAGCAAGTCCGATCACGGCAAGCGGCGCCGCGTGCGGCGGCCGGCGGCGGCGCGTGGGTGGAGGCGCGGCCGAGAGGAGAGTTGGGACGAGGGGCGGCGGCTATTGGAGGCTAGGGTTGGTGTGTTATGATGTTATATTGTAGCCCTAGACCAAGTCTAGTAAATAAAGGTGATACATGGGCTTGAACCGGCCCATTGGACCTGGGGCGGGCCCAGTCCAACGTATGAACATTCGGTTCATCCCTATCACCGTGACTTCATCATAGCTCCGATCGACGATCAGACTGGACCGATCTACACAGTTTCCAAAACTGAGTATTATGATGCAAAAATAATTTTTCAGACCACCCAGTTCAAATTGCAGTTTAGTCCCTCAACTATGGGAGATCGCAATTTGACCCCTGTTGACTTTTAGGAAGTCGCACTCCCTAAATTCCTCCTCATATGCTCAACAAATTAAGCTCAGTTTCCGTGCGGGAATCGTGAATCCAGTACTTGTGTGACCCTCAATGGTTCAGGAATACAGCTAGCCATGGGCCCACAACCATTGTGACTCCGAAATCATAATTTCGGACTTACCCATCGGATTATGGTAAAGCACCTAGCAACATCACCCCATGATCCCCTAGGTATCACTGATAGTGCCTGCGAGAACCAGTTGGTCGTGGTTTGCGTACAGTACGGTCCTTTCAACATATATATCCCGATCAGATCAACGACCATTGGTAAATCGAGAGTCGCTAGAGATCCGATAACTATGCATACATCTTGGAGATCAAATAGTGACATCACGAGTGTTACTAGGCAAACCCATTTACCTAAAACACATCCGGTACTCTGGCCAGAGATTTATCACACTATTATCTCCTCAGATAACATAGGATATCCATGCATAAAAGCGGGCGGTGAATCCTCGACAACGAAGCATCGACTCCTACATGCATCGGGACCTCATCCAATCCCGCCACCTAATAACCCCAAGTGAGTCGGTAAACGGGTCAAAGTGAGGCACCTATCATGTAGAGTCTCAATGACGTTTCGAGTAGTGAGGACTGATCAGTACAACCAAGACCTCGGACTTATCCACTCGACAAATGATAACCACTTGGAAAGTCCGAACAAGGGTAGTTCGATAGATCACCAGGTCACTATCCATCTGCATGCTCAGAACATCACAATGTTCCCTACCAATGAAACATGGTACTTCACATCGCAGATGCTAGTCTCAAGCTCGGGCGGCCTTATCCTCATTTTGACGGCCCAATCGACTAGGAACGAGTTCAGAATACACAGTGACTATTAGATGTGTTTCATGATAGCCATCATATCCACTATCACATCTAACATACACTATGGTGCATTCTAGGTTTTTATCCAACACAATTGTTAACATCATAACATAATGAAAATAAAGAACGCCATAAAAGAAATACGAATTTCATAAATAAAGATCGTCATACAAAGAGTCAATAAAACCCACACGCCACAAGTTGGCTAGTTGGGCATCTACTCTAACAGGTGGACTATATGAAGGACTATAGGATGGGCATAGAGGCGGAGGTGGTGTGATCCGAGGAGATAGAGGCGGCGATACGGCGGCTTATGGAGGTTGAGGGGAGTGGTGGAGTTAGAGAGAAGGTGAGGAGAATGCAGATGGAGAGCAGATTGGCTTTGGAAGAAGGTGGATCTTCTTACAATGCTCAGATTAGTTTCATCGAGGATGTGATCAAGAATGTTGATTGATAAATCTTTTCTTTGTTTCCACTTCTTATTAGCAGAAATGTGTTTCTTTTTCGTTTGCATTTCTACATTTTCGAAGATCATAAGGTTTCATTTGTTTCACAGACAATGTGTTAATTATAGTATTATATATACGTAAATATTGTAAGTGGTAAGCACTTTGCACTTTTTCTGTAGTAATTTTCTTCGCCTCGACCAAGTATAATCCAAGTGATATTTTCCCCTTTATTCAAGAATGCCATAGGAGAAAAGGTTTAATATATTGTCAAAAGTGTAAGTTGTACACACGATTTTGACACTTGATTTTGATACCATAAGTAACCAGAATTATAAAGAGACGAGCCTGTCAAACTAAAATTTCAATTTTCAAGCAAAAGTAAAAAATTGTTACGTATTGGACTTCCCTAGAGACTTCATCGAGAAGTATTCCATATAATTTAAAACAAAATCAATCCCGGGACCATCTGTGTATTGTTTACTTACCAAAACAATATTTTATACATTAAATTCCTTGGCTGAATATACCAAAATTACATCCATATGTTGGACTATCGATACTTACAAGCACAAAAAATTTGAGTATGAAATTTCTCCTTTCCATTTTATAAAAAGAACTTTCTCATTAAGAGTAAATTATAAAAAACTAACTAACCATAAAAGAACTTGTTGGCCAGTCGCTGATTTAGAAAAAATTGATTTCCAATCCCTAACATTCCTTTATTATTGGTTTCCAATCCCTATCCCTTGCAATGTATATTTTTGTCCTCGTATTTGTGTCAAATCGACAACAATCATTCAATTGTTTTCCCCACGACCGATTTTTTCCACCACAAAATCCCTTCCTTTCCTTCCACCACACCACCCTCGATCGAGCACACCTTCCTTCTACACCGTACAACCATCACCATCACCATCACCCCCGATCGAACTCCGAAGGAGAAGCTGGAACCACGTGAAGTCCACTGGTGGACATGAGGAAGCGAGAAATCACCATAAAAATAATAAGATGTTTTATTTTATTTATGTAATATTTGTTGAAATTGAAATATGCAAGATGTTGGATATGGAAAATGATCAGATCGTAATCTTGTTGAACACAAAACTTGTTGTTATGTTTATAATTTTACGTGAGTGCGCAGGCCAAGCTGAATGCATATCATCAGATCAAAGATCAGCTCTACACAGATCAGCTCTACACAGATCAGTTCTACAAAGTTCAGCTCAGCACATATCAGTTCTCATAGACCAGCTCAGCTCAGATTGTAGAACAACTCAGATCGCAGAACATCCCATATCACAGCAGAACAGCTGAGATCGCAAAACAACTTAGATCACAGAACACTCATCATAGAACAACTCATATCATAGCAGAACAGCTCAGATCACAACATAACAACTCAGATCACAGCAGAACAGTTCAGATCACAAAACAGAACATCGCATATCACAGCAGAACAGCTCATGTTAGGATCGAAAAACAAGCTCGGGAGTTCAGGGGGGTGAATGAACTCCTTTGCTATCTTTTGTTTTAAAGCTTGTTTCAAAGATTTTTATTGCCCGACGCAAACCTTCAGTCGAGTTATCAGCTTGAAGAGTTCTCAATTATTGATTTTTGTCTCGTGTAATAAAATCTGCGGAAAGAACACGATTCAATAGTGAAAAATTTAGACGAATGCAAGAAAGTAAAAGATAAGGAGTCGAGAGTTTGTTTCTTGAAATTCGGAGCAATATCTCCTACGTCTCCCCTTCTTCCTCAATGGGAAGGATATCCACTAGAAGACTTGATTTATACAACCCTTTGTACAAACCCGATCTTGCAACCAGCGGCTACGAGAACAGCTAGCACGAATCCACGAACACAGACCCGTGATCTGGTTTGAAAATACACTGAAACAGCACTGAGCTGGTTGTGCTATTCTAGCACTCTACACTCTATGTTTATGTTTTACAATGATCGCTCGACACTATAGAGTGTGTGTGTATAGAAGAGTATGTGAAAAAAGAGTTGAATAATGCTATATGTGCGTGTGTCACTTGATGTGAGCTGGTTCAATATGAACTTTGCTTTTTGCTTGTGAAGGACTGGTTAACTAGTGTGATAATCTCGTTGCAGTTCGTCATTGTGTGTTTCGTCACATCTTCATGGCAGACACTAATGTAATCTTAGGTCATGAATCAGCACCATAGAAATCCAATTTCTCTCCAACTCGAGGTCTAAACCTCACTACTCATGGAAACAATCAACAGTCGCTCTATAATCCGACACCACATCTATACCCAAGATGCAGTCAAAATCTCTAATCTCCAGAGAATAAATTAATCACCAACACATCTAATCAAATCTAATCGCACAATCCAAAACCACTTCACGAGTCAACAAACTCACGCCAACAGGGGTCGATACATAGACAACATCACACAGCGGGGAAGAACTCAACCCACACTCATACACAAACAAATCAGATATAAAGGAGTGTGATGCTCCAGTATCAAACAAAACTCGTGCAGGAAAGTCAAAGATAGTACAAGTACCTGTAATCACTCCCCCAGGTATCTCATCAGCTTGCTCTTTCGTCAAGACATTCACCTGAGCTTGCTGTGGTCCAAGAAACTGAGGTCTAGAAGATCCTACGAACCTAGACGGTTCACATGGTTGGAAACCTGATCGTTGGAACTGAAGAAAAGGTTACGGTCTCTGCGAAGAACCACCAGCTGAACCTTGTTACGACTGACTCAAAGACTGTCCACCCATCAAAGGACACACTCTAGCAAAATGTCCCGGTTGGCCACACTGATGGCAAAGACCCCGAACTCCACGGCACTGTGAAGTCATATGCATACCTCCGCACTGTTCACATGTCACACTTCCTGATCCACTGCCACCAGAACTAACAGAACCAGACGAGCTTGAATTTGATCGTCTCTTAAACTATTTCCCTTGAGGCTTGAACCTCTGGCGATTAGACTGTTGCAACGTCTAAGGAGGCTGAAATGGTTGCGTCACCTCTAGCACCGATTGAAAGATGCGTCCAGCTGTCGGCTGAACCTGATTCTGTGCTTCCAACAGACTCTCCTCAATGTCCACCGCCCTATCCACGGCCTCAACATAAGTCGCAGGAGAACCAGCTAACACCATACAAAACAATTCAGGCCTTAAACCCCTCAGAAACTTGTTCCTCTTCGTCCTCTCCTGGTTAGCAACATGGGCAACATACGACAGAAGCGAAGAGAATTGTCTGGCATACTCAGCCACCCTCAAGTTCCCTTGCTTCAGATTATCGAACTCCCGCTCCCGGTCGTTGTAAAAGGACTCAGGGGTATAATCCTGTCGAAACTATGCACAGAAGCTCTCCCAAGAATCAAAGTCCCACTCTCTTTCATGACTCGGGAAGTACCTTTCCTCTAGCGTTGAGCGTGCTCCCTCAACTGCAAAACGGCTAACTTTAATCTCCTCTCCGGAGAGTACTCCACCACGTCAAACAACTCCTCCATATGTTTCAACCAGCCTTCAGCCATCAAACCACCCTCGGCACCAAAAAAAACATCGGGGGATTCATCCTCTGGAACCTATCAAGAACTAGCTCCATCTGGCCAATCTGTCTAGTCACATCTTCTACCTATCTAGCATGACAACGTAAAGGTATACTCTGCTGCTCAACATCCTCATCGTTTCTCGGGGCTCTAGACTCCCCATCTACCTGCCTAGCGATCCTACTCATACCTCTCCTCGGCTGCATCTATCAAAACTCAGAGGTAAGAACAACCATCAGATAAATCACAGAAGCAATCAGCACAACAACAGAGTCAATCACAAATAAAACTCAAACTCTGTGCCTAGACTCGAGTGTGATGGAAAAGAAATCGACTTATCCCAGTTTCTGGAACCTATCAAGAACTAGCTCCATCTGGCCAATCTGTCTAGTCACATCTTCTACCTATCTAGCATGACAACGTAAAGGTATACTCTGCTGCTCAACATCCTCATCGTTTCTCGGGGCTCTAGACTCCCCATCTACCTGCCTAGCGATCCTACTCATACCTCTCCTCGGCTGCATCTATCAAAACTCAGAGGTAAGAACAACCATCAGATAAATCACAGAAGCAATCAGCACAACAACAGAGTCAATCACAAATAAAACTCAAACTCTGTGCCTAGACTCGAGTGTGATGGAAAAGAAATCGACTTATCCCAGTTTAAGCTCTGATTCCAAAATGTCAGGCCCGGTGCTCTAATACATAGATTAGATACTCAAGTAAGCACAATTACGCGGAAGCATTAAATTTGGGCTTAAAAATTTCGAATTGGGCCTTATTCAAATATCATTCAAAATAAGTTCATAATAAAAATAAGGATTTAAACTCAAAATCCAACAAAAATAGAAATAGGCAACAAGTATCAAATACAGATCCCCTCAAATACTGTAGGCACTGGACATCCCATGGATCGATATATCAATACATAAGTACATAACTGGGACTCAGAACGGGGATCTTCCAGCTGACGCTCCACTTTATCTAGCTGAATTACCCGTAGAACCTGCAAAGGCCAACATCGACCAAAGCAACCCGAAAACAGGGAAAATAAACGAGGTCAAACCTCAGTATGAAGAGCACGCATAAAACAGCAATTCATAAAACATGCAATATATCAAGTCATGATATGCATGAGGGTACCAAAGAACATTGGTAATCAAGGCCAACAACTCAGCTGGCAATTCAAATCTCAATGGAGCCTCAACACCACGCACAGCCAATAAGCCGGTGGGAATCATCGATCCGTGATCTTCAGGTGCAACAATCTGCCGACCATCATAGTTTAGTGGTCTTCAGGCATGACAACTCAACCAGCCACCACCTCGATGATAGCATTGGACCTTTCAGGAACGACAACTCAGCCGGCCGATCACAACCATAGCTCGACTCGAGCATCAATCAAATTCAGGATCAATATGTATGCGTGAATGCCAAGAAATATCAATTCACTAACATACATAAATCATACGCAAACAGAACAGATAATCAAATCACATTAGGGCAAATCTGTTCATGTAAACACTCATCACAACATTCTCAAAACAATGGAAATATTCTCATGATTATGCTAAAGCTGTTTACATAAGCTCAAATCCGTACCTCAAAACGACTTCTAATACCTCGACAGATCACGTAGAATACATCTCCAACAACCTGCTCAATCAGCTGCTCTACTAGATCTTCAAGAATTCAACAGAAGATACCTACGAGCCATTTGTCAAGATATCTAATAATCAGCTCACCTCAAAGCTCGTACAACTTAAAACCTAAAGCCGCGTATCGTAAAACAGATACCTCAACTCAACAGAGCGCTATCCAGCTCTAAATCAAAGCTTAGATCAGTAAGAAATCACTTACCCAAAGCTGCTCAAGAACGAAAGAACCACTAGACTACAATCGCGAAGATGCTCGAACCTGCAACTACTTCGTGCTCCCTCAAATCGTCTATCTAAAGCTCCAAACTGGTATCAATCGAAAGCCCTAAGTAAGACGAGCTCAGCAACACCAATCTTGCTCCAAACGACGTTAATCGACGGCAATCTCAAGAAATAGGGTTCGATGAACAGTAAGGTTCGTGATGTTGGGATCCGGATCACGCCCCCCGGCGAGGCAGCGGAAGAACAGAAATTACATGTGCCGGGAGACGATCAATACGATATAATACAAAAATCTATGACATTCATAGGGTGTTCAAAAACACTACCTTGCTGGAAACTCGTGCCTGGCTCCGACCGGTTTCTTAAAGAAAACGGCACTTCACGGTAGGCGGCGGTAGATATCGTCAATCAGGTCCACGACCGGAGACGGGATTCCTTCGTCAGCCTGCACTAGAAGGCCTGACGAGATCTGCGCGGACGGATTCTCCTCGTCAATATTGGCAGGAAACAATTTTCCGGCGGCACGTGGCGGCGGCGGCGGCGGCGGCGCTCAAAGGCGGCGGCGGCGAGGCTTGAGGAGAGGGGCGGCGGCCACTAATCACTAGGTTTAGGGTTTGTAGTCTTGTGTTTTAACAATGAAACCTAAGCCTAATTAAATAGACTAAGTGGTGGACTTGGACCGGCCCAACGGGCCCGGGTCCAACGGGTGAACATTCAGTTCATCCCCATCACTATGGCTTCATCGTAAATCCGATCGCTCAGATCAGACCGATCGACTCAGTTTCCAAAACTGAATGCTATGATCTGAAAAATCATTTTTCAGAATCCCAGTGCAAAATGACCGTTTTGCCCCTCAACATCGGGAAATCTCGATTTGACCTGAGTTGACTTTTAGAAAGTCGCACTCCCCAAAATCCTCTTCTCATTCTCAACACATTGAGCTGAGTATCCGTGCGGGAATCTCGAATTACTTGTGTGACCCTCAATGGTTCAGGGATACAGCTAGCCGTGGGCCCACATCCATTGTGGCTCCGGAATCACAATTCCGGACCTGCCCAACAGATCATGGTAAAAGCGTCTAGCACATCTCCCCATGATCCCCTAGGTATCACTGATAGTGCCTGCAAGAATCAGTTGGTCGTGTTAGCGTACAGTACGGTCCTTTCAATCCATATATCCCGATCAGATCAACGACCATTGGTAGAGAGTCTCTATAGATCCGATAGCTATGCATACATCTTGGAGATCGAATAGTGACATCGCGAGTGTAACTAGGTAAACACATTTACCTAAAACACTTCTAGTACTCTGGCCAGAGATTTATACACTATTATCCCGTGAGGACTAATCAGTACAACCAAGACCTCGGACTTATCCACTCGACAAATGGTAACCACTTGGAAAGTCCGAACGAGGGTAGTTCGATAGATCACCAGGTCACTATCTATCTGCATGCTCAGAACATCACAATGTTCCCTACCGATGAAACATGAGATACTAGTCTCGAACTCGGGCGGCCTTATCCTCATTTTGACGGCCCAATCGACTAGGAACATGTTCAGAACACACAGTGACTATTAGATGTGTTTCATGATAGCCGTCATACCCACTATCACATCTAACATACATTTTAGTGTATTCTAGGTCTTTACTCAACGCAATTGTAAATCATTATACACACAATGAAAGTAAAGAATGCCATATAGTAAATGCGAATATCATATATAAAGATTTTCATACACAAGAGTCTATAAACCCACACGCCACAAGTTGGCTAGTTGGGCATCTACTCTAACACGGGAAGCTCTCGGGAAGAAGATAAGAAATATCGGGTTCGAAATCGACTAAGTGTTGCTCGACACTTATATTTAAAATATTCCAGTCAAAGCAACAGTGAAAGTCAATCACTCAAATCTGAACGCTACCTCAGATCTGGGCGCCATTTCATATCTTAGCGCTAACTCAGATCTGACTTTGCTACGCTATCCTCGCGCGCCTTCACCAAACGACGTCGAGTTGAACTCCAACAAACAGATATCGCAACAGAGATCCGCTCGCTCATCCAGATTTGGTCAAATCTAAAATCATTAAACCGCACCGATCTGCACCAACTCACAAACCGGACCGATCCACACAGTACCGTGGACCAACACTTGACTTCCCCAAATAGACGCGCACATCTACTCACTCCCTCTGAACAGATTTCACTCAACCAACATCAAATCTGGTATGCGCTAAACGAGTCACCTCTAGTATTCGCTAAACGGCGTCGCATCAATACATTTATACTAGCGTCAACACAACTAACCCAAAACGACATCGCATCGCCTCCCGCTTAGGGCAAACCGCTCATACCCACGCAGGCCAGATCTGGACACCCAGATCTCACTCGAATCTGGAGACAACGAACCGGTCTACTCAAACAGATCCTCACAGCGCTTCTAATTCATTCACACGGGATATTCTCCAAATCTGATATCTTCCTGAACCAAACGAACTGCGATACCGAATTAAATCATCCCCAAATACAATCTATCCAAAACCGCCTAAGCAAATCTGATCTGTTCTACATCAAATCTGAATATCTCCAACAGAAAAACCAAATCCTTCAAATCTGATTATTTCCGTTAATCACCAATTAATTTCTAGTCCCCACACGCTGGCTGGGTTGAAGCAACGTCGTGAAAAGCACAAGCAAGTGGTTGCATCACTGATCAGAAGCTACCGTATCTATTGCACCGGTGCAAATCTTGTTGGGAAGCGATGGCGGATCCGGATCCCGTCTCCCGACGGCGCAGCGGAAGATTAAAATAAGCGCCGAGAAACGTTCAATACAATGAAAACAGCACTATAAACCATTCATAGGGCGTTTCTCGGGGTGTTACCTTGCTGGCGACAGGCGCCTGGCTCCAACCAGAATCACAGGGAGACTGGCTCTTCACGGTAGGCGGCGGTCTAATCAAGTCCACGACCGGAAGCAAGGTTCCTTCGTCAGCCTACACTAGAAGGCCTGACGAGATCAGCACGGACGGAAACTCCTCGAAAAGTTGGCCGGAACAAATTCCGG
>KV000545.1:21211-32748 GCA_001598015.1 Dorcoceras hygrometricum | reverse complement strand
TGGGAAACGGCGGTGGAAAATCACGGTGAACAGTAGCTCGACGAGGGTTTGGAGAAGAAGAGATAAGAAATATCTGGCTCAAAATAATTCTAAGTGTCGATCAACACTTCTATATATAATCTCCCCAAATCAACGTCTGCTGAACACCAATATTCAGTCGACTGAACAGTAGAGATCTTCCAGCAGATACCTCCTTTCTTTCGCTAAATTCAGCAGCAACAACTACACAAACAATCGCACGAAAACTCTTCAAAACGACACCGTAGCAAACGCCAGCTGACAACAGCTCTCGCAAGCAAAACAACCAAGAGCTGATAGCAGCTCTCTCTTCGAAACAATTCATCTGTTGGTCGCGCGAAATCACTCAAAACGACGACGCATCTACTAATCCAAAACGACGCCAGTTCTCAACGCTTTAGTATTTGCGCGCCTGCTGGTCAGCAGTAACCATCGCAACGCAAATTACTACCTGCAGCAATGAATACGTCACACCTACGTCATCATGTCTATCGATAGTTCTTGCAACTGATTCCACAAACCATCAGCTGATCACTGTTCACAAGCGCAACTGCTGAATTCAATAGTCAACACTCCAAAAATGTTGACTAACACGTGTCGCTTCCTCATACAATCTTACGCTACGCGCAGCATCTGCCAGCAGCAACTTCAAACTTAAAAACTAAAACCAGCAGCTCTCCTTGCGTCACGCTGACGTCATCTCTGCTGATTCAAAATCCACCAGTAGGAGCTACAGTAACTTGCTGCTAACATTTTCTCCAAAATCGCTACGACTAAATTTCCCAAAAATAAACGCAACGCTCAAAATCAGCAGGAACTTCAAAATCTACGTGATTAATTCCCAAATCAAATCAATTAATCACTAATCCAAATTCTCAATCCTCACATGCGCTCTTATGAAATTATAACAACACTTTAAACATTTTGGTCCAATTCGTTTGATCAAACTCCTGATATCAGTCTCTTAGCACTATGGCTCATGGTGAAGGGATATACAGATCCGTAGACCTATACACCTGATCCTTCCTCTGTTGAAAGGGCACACGGTTCGTCAGCCGCGCACTCACCCTTCCTCTGGGGACCCTCTTTGTTGTCATAACTTAAAACATTTTCTAAAACATCGTTCTGCTCTTTCTTTTCTTTCTTAAAATCTGTTTTCTTTCTCTCTTGTACGAATTACTGGTTTTTCATTTGTCTAATGATGTTCTGGAACTTCAAATGATTTCTCTGTAAAACTTGCGAAGATGAAAACTGAATAAAAGCTCTCAAATCTAATCAATTAAATCAAATAATTCTTTCGAATTGAAGCAGAAATGAATAAGGAATCAAATTCTGGAATTTCGTTATATGTCGAAGAAATGAACAGTAACTATCTGTTGAAGAAATGAACAATCTGTTGAAGAAATGAACAGTAGGTAACTATCAACAGACTCTCTGGGAAGACACGAACAAAACTGTCAACAGATATCGCTCGGAGAAAACAACGGTTGCTGTCAACAGATATGTCTCTGGGTAACGAAGTAACAGTGGTACATGAACTAATGCAACTGCTGACAACAGCTGATGATTAAAAAAACAACAGCTGGTGAAGAAACTGATGACTAAATAATACAACAGCTGGTCATGAACTAAACGATAGCTGACAACAGCTGAGAACCAACAGCTGATGAACAAACTATCAGCTGATGAACAATAGAATATACAACAGCTGAATATGAAATAATGCGACTGCTGATCGCAACGACTGAACGCAAACAATGCGACATCTGAAATCTATACTTAGAATATTTTCAACAAAGAAATATCAGTCGTGGTATAAGAACCAGATTTCAGACTTAACCAGGTGAATGACGATGGTTTTCCTTTGTCTGAAGAAGCTGACAACAGCTGAGAACCAACAGCTGATGAACAAACTATCAGCTGATGAACAATAGAATATACAACAGCTGAATATGAAATAATGCGACTGCTGATCGCAACGACTGAACGCAAACAATGCGACATCTGAAATCTATACTTAGAATATTTTCAACAAAGAAATATCAGTCGTGGTATAAGAACCAGATTTCAGACTTAACCAGGTGAATGACGATGGTTTTCCTTTGTCTGAAGGATTCAAAATATCTGAAGAAATTTCTGGAAATGATCGAATAAGCTACTTGTAAGCTACTTCGATGGAATTTCTGAAGAAAACTCAAGAATCTACTGGATGAACATCACCAAACCATTTTCTAAAACATCTCTGGATCAAAATACAGTAAAACACAACTTTCATAAAAACAGAGCATGCACTTTTCTGAACTTTTGAAGAACAGCCGAAGCCATCTTCCTTTCTTTAAAATCTCATATAAACATGCAAACATAATTGAATATATGCTTTCACCGAGTGAGCAAGAAACAGAGTTTACTTGCCTGAATTCTTGAACACAAATCACGGTAGAAATCCAGCAAATCACCAACACTCCGATCGCCTCCTTTGAAAAGCTTTAAAAACTTTTGCTCGGTTTCTTAGAGAGAGAGAACCGCTTTGAATTAATTTGTTTTGAAGATAATGATGCATGAAGCAGCTTATCATCCTATTTATATGATTTAAAATGCCTAAGGAAAGAAACACGTTTTAATCAAGATGCTCAAATCTCCTAAAAGCGTACTTTGTTTTAAACCAAATGATGCATATGGAAACCGAACAATTTTAGTTAAAACAAAGGATTCGATTGGCTTGCAGGAATTGACTAGACATCTACTGTAATTGCATTCCTGACATCTGGAATTTAGCTCTTAAATGATAAAAAGCTAAACAATATATATCTGAATTCTGAAACTCGATTGAATCAAGAGTTAAATAGAATAGCATTGTAATCCCTCAATCTCATAACTTTCTAATTTGTGGCTTCTAAAATATCTGGGCATTACAGTAGGGATTACCTCGAGCAGTTGCGAACTGCGAAATATATGTTCTACATTGAAATAAATATGTCTCTTAACTCGACTTCTTGGGTACTTGATGTCAGGCCTCGTGCTCACATCAGAGATAAACCACGCAAAAACAAGCGGAAGCAACTAAAAAGTGGTTAAAATTTTTGCTTTTGGCCTGAAGGAAAGATAACATAATTTAAAATTGTGAGACCTGAAAATGTGTTAAAGATTAATTGTTGGATTAATCGGTTTTTAAGAATTCTGGAGGTTCAGATTTTTCTATTTGAAGGGTTTGTTTGCATTTTCGGGTTATATTTCACATTTAGAGCAATTCTGGAAGTTTTCGTATTTTGAGTTTTTGGAGGAGAAATCTGTTTTGTGAGAACCTGTTCGGTATGGTGATATCTGTTCGCAGCGAGTTCCTGTAGCGGATGCAAAACGCCGTCGTTTATATTAGTGGAGGCGACGTCGTATTGGTTTAGCGCTAGCGATCGTTGTTGCGGGCGTTTAGTTCATCAGAGATGATGACGTGGGTTGTGCGACTCGTATTGGCTTTGTAGGGATCTTTTGTAGCGTAGCGCTTCGATCAGATTTGCTGACGTGTGCGGAGCAACGTCGTTTTGATGAGCGCTCGTTGTCTTTGCGTTGAGGTTGCTGGCGTGAGCTTCGAACTGTTGAGGAATCTGTTGTGTGTCGGTTTTGGCGTCTGCTGAAATTGTCGATGGACATTTCTTCATCAGCTATGTACTGTTCCCGTTGCTGTCGGCAGCTGCGATTTTTATGTTAGAGGCGTTGGAATCTGTTTGTGTCGGTGGATTTTTAAACAGATTTCTCGTGTGTATATAAACAGAAAGACTTGGTCTTCGACTGGATTAACAGATTCCATACTTAGCGATATTTTCCCCCGATTGTTGTTCTTCGCTTCGAACCCTAGAACACTATTCACCGTGAGTTTCTCCGGCAAATTCCCATCGTTTCCGACCACCATTTTGCATGTTTGAGGTAGCGTTGGACTCCTCTCGGGAAGCTCTTTCGATTGATACCTCGTTGGGAGGCTATAGTTGGCTGGAGCAGAAGCACGAAGTTGTTTTTTCGTTCGTGGGTTTCGTAGTTCAGGTAGAACTTCGTTTAATTCGATGAGATCTTGTTCCTAGCCTTGATTTAAGCTTCCTGATAAGTTTTATTGGTTGGACGGGTTGCTGGTTGAGCTGTTTCTCCCAGCCAGTGATAGCCGTGAGTTCTGTGCCTGTGTCCTGTGAGATTTATGCTTTGTACGTTGTGTGTTTAGCAGATTTTAACCAGATCTCTCGGGTCCCTTGTTGTGGTAACCGTTGCACAGAATTAAGGTACGGGTTGAGCTTGTTACAGCGTGAGATTTGGCATGGGTAAATGCAGTGATGGCTTATTGTTGTTTCGTGTATTGCTGCCAGTGTTTACTGCCTGATGTTATGTGCATACACGCATTATATCACTTATATTTCAGATCTCAGCCGTATTGTGCCTTGTATCTTGTTGTATTGTGCTGTTGTTTCTTACCAGGATGCGAGGGCGAGCGACAATACCGCACTCTCATCTCCCTGCTGGGATCTGTTAGCCCTCATGCGCCGAGTGGTTAACTACCACATTTCATGAGTTGTGCAACGGCAGGTTGAGCTGTTTGATGCATCTGGTATTCGGGTGTGGTGTCAAGGCGAGTGGCTCATTACCACACTTTGAACACACACCAGTGGCCACCGTTTGTTTCCGATTCTCTGGAGCTATGTTTGAGTTCCTTGGCTCCCTCTTCGGTTGTAGCTGTTAGATCATGCATTTGTTATTTAAAGTTTTGTGTAAATCAAAAAGGGAGAGATTGATGGATCTGTGTAAACAGATCCAGATTGAGTTTTGAATTACACAAAACTTATTATTGTATTTCTAACAACTCTACGTAGTGTGCAGATGATAAGAGGAGAAATCTGATAACAGTTGGAACGCTACAAAGTAGTTGAGGCTGCTGATGAAGAAAAGAAGTTTATCAGCTTCACTTATGTGGACAGCTTTGCTTACGTGGCATCCTGCATGGACAGCTTCGCTTATGGGGAGTCCTGCATGGACAGCTTTGCTTATGTGGAGTTCAATCAACTAAGCAATGAAGAAATGGAAGAAGCCCGAAAGCAGGTTGAGGTCGAGACTGCTGAGGTTACTGTTGAAGTTGCTGTCAACAGATACCGTGCGAAGAGTTACTGTTGACAAGGTTGTTAAGAAGTAAAGAAGAGCTGGAATCAGCAAAGATGACGTCAGCATTTCTATTGGAAGAAGCTGTGATCAGCAAAGATGACGTCAGCATTTCTATGGAAGAAGCTGTGATCAGCAAAGATGACGTCAGTCTTATCAGCAGACAACAAGATGGATCAGCAATCATGACGTCAGAATATCTGTTGAAGATGCAGATAACAAAGAAGAAAAGTTGTTGATGAAGATCGAACAGCAATGATGACGTCAGCAGTGATGTCATCACAATCAACAGTTGACAAGAGAAGCGCAAGAGATGGAGCGACGTCGTTTAACTCTTCACAGTGTATCAGCCGTAGCAGTGAGCTACAGTAGATTCAGCGATGAGCTACAGTAGATTCAGCAGTGAGCTACCAGTCGTTGGGAGTATTCAGTTGACAGGTTATCCAGTCGCAAGCTACAGTGATCCAGTCGCTAGCTACAGTGAAATTAAAAGAGAACCAGCCGTTGCGCATCAAGGATCACAACCAGTTGTTGCGTGTCAATGTAAATGAACCAGTTGCTGGAAGTTGATGTACCAGATGCTGGAATTTAATGAATCAGCTGTTGCAAATGAAGATGAACCAGCTGTTGCGCGAAGTGTTGTGACGAAGAAAAGACAACAGCTGAGCGAACAGCTGTTGAACAAATTGTTGGAATACATTCAGCTGTTGGGATGCAATCAACGCTCAAAATGGAAAGAATCAATGGCTAAGATTGAGTCGTGCAAATGCCTTAAATCAAGGGGACACGATTTGTACTATTCTGGGTAAATAGTACAATATACAGAGGAGCATTGCACACATTTGGGAATACGACGATTTAGCCGTAACAAGCGCAGAAAGGATTTGAATCTACTCTAACGGCTATATCTTTGGAGAGAAGCTATATATACAAGATGATTTGAAGAAATCGATGACTTTGACACTGTGTGATTAATAGACAACAATCAGAAAAAGGAACGCACAGTGCAAAGAGGGAAAAAAGATTGGAGACGAAGCAGTAGACCGCCATTAGAGAGGAGTGCATAACGAGTGTCTACTGTTGAGTCTCAATCAGCTATTGAAGAGCATTTTCCCAGTGTGTGAGATTTATTCTTTTGAGAGTTGAGCGATACACTGTAAAATCTCACACACACAGATTCACTCGCATATTTTGAGAGATGTGCGTAATTGCTTAGCGAGTGAATCACAAACCAAAAATCAGATCCCGTCCAAGCACGAAGACGTTAAACTCTGTGTTTGTAGCCTTTCTCACATAGGCGTAAAACAAGTGAGTGACAGCCGAGGGCTGGTGGAGTCTAGGAGTTCTCGCAGCTGCTGGTTGCAGGATTGGGTCTGTACACGATGTGTAGATCAAATCTTCTAGTGGAACCTTCCGAGGAGGAAGAAGGGGAGACGTAGGACATTGATGTCTGAAATTCCATAAACAAATAAGCTGTGTATTGTATTCTGTTATTTACTTCCTCATAAGCATTTTATTTAGCATTGCATAACACTTCAGTCACACACACAGTAGTCGAACAGATTTCTGTAAACAGAAATCTGTTTGTGTTGAGTTTTAAAATTAGGATTCAGTTCTGGTGTTTTCCGCATGTTTTTATCACATACCAGATCTGTCTCCGGTGCTCTGTTTTAATGTTCAAGAACCCGAGGTATTGCACCTCATAATAGCAGCGCAAAATTTTTATTTTTCAATAGCAGCGCTGTTAAGTTTTTTTCGGTCCTAACAGTAGCCTTCAGCGGTTGTTCAGTGTCTCATGCATAGCATCTGCATTGTATCTTATGCTTTTCTTTAGCTATTTCAGTTGCTCTCCGTACTGGGGTTTGACCCCATGTCCCTCTGGGGCTTGGTTTGTTTTCCGTTGTCCTGTTTTTGTTGTTTCAGGTTATTCAGCTTGGTCGTGTTCAGGTTATTCAGCTGGTCGTGGTGTTGACCCAGCTAGAGGTGCCCCAGGAGGTGGTTAGAGTATCCCAGTAGCGTATAGCATATATTTATGTATCAGTATTATTGGCCAGGGGATACCCTGTGCTTTTGTTGTAGTCATGTATACTCAGTTGTGGTTGTTGTCAGGTATTGATACATGTTTCTGCTGTACTGTATGTCATAGGCTTGTAGCCTTTGTTGGTTTTGTGTAACTGGGATAAATATATTTTGAGTATTGTCGTATTTTAAATTATATTGTTTTAAACCGTCAGGCCAAAAAAAAATTTTTACCCGCTTTCTAGTAGCTTCCGCGTATGTTTGTGTGTTTTGTCTCTGATGTGAGCACGAGGCCTGACATTTTTGGTATCAGAGCTTAAGCTGGGATAAGCTCGATTTCTTTGATCACACTTGAGTCTAGTCACAGTGTCGTGTGTTGCATGTGCTTGGCTATGTGATTATGTGCTGCATATTGTTGTGATATCTATGATGTATCTGTTCTCTGTTGCTTTATCCTGTTTAGTGCCTTCTTAGATGCTGCCTTGACGTAGAGCTAGAGGTAGGGGCAGTTTCAGGAGTCGGAAGGTCAGAATGAGGATCGGCGTAGTGCTCCTAGTCGTACTCGTAGTATCCATGATGAGGAGGATGAGGTTGAGGTGTTGCCGACCCCTGTGGAGAGGATGGACGTTGTGATGGCGAGGTTTCAGAGGATGAACCCCCATGCCTTCAATGGTGACGAGTCGAGCGAGGATGCAGATTCGTGGCTTCGGAATATCACTGGTCTATTCGATCGTGTCCAGTATGACGACGAGCTTCGGTTGAGCTTGGTGACCCTTCAGCTTAGAAAGGGTGCAGAGCGCTGGTGGCGAGGTGCTTCGAGTAATTTGCTGGAGACCGGCGTTGGATTACTTGGGACAGCTTTTGCGAGACTTTTAGGCAGTATTATGTTCCTGAGTCATACGTGAATGCCCGTGACCGGGAGTTTGATCATTTGGAGCAGGGCTCGATGTCTGTTCGTGAGTATGCTAGGGCGTTTTCTTCTTTGTTGGCGTACGTGTTAGAGTAGATGCCCAACTAGCCAACTTGTGGCGTGTGGGTTTTTATTGACTCTTGTGTACAACAATCTTTATATTATGATATTCGCATTTCTTTATGGCATTATTTATTTTCATTATGATTATAATGTTAACAATTGTGTTGGATAAAGACCTAGAATGCACCATAGTGTATGTTAGATGTGATAGTGGATATGATGACTATCATGAAACACATCTAATAGTCACTGTGTATTCTGAATTCGTTCCTAGTCGATTGGGCCGTCAAAATGAGGATAAGGCCGCCCGAGCTTGAGACTAGCATCTGCGATGTGAAGTACCATGATTCATTGGTAGGGAACATTGTGATGTTCTGAGCATGCAGATGGATAGTGACCTGGTGATCTATCGAACTACCCTCGTTCGGACTTTCCAAGTGGTTACCATTTGTCGAGTGGATAAGTCCGAGGTCTTGGTTGTACTGATTAGTCCTCACTACTCGAAACGCCATTGAGACTCTACATGATAGGCGCCTCACTTTGACCCGTTTGCCGACTCACTTGGGGTCATTAGGCGGCGGGATTGGGTGAGGTCCCGATGCATGTAGGAGTCGATGCTTCGTTGTCGAGGATTCACCGCTCGCTTTCATGCGTGGATATCCTATGCTATTGAGGGGATAATAGTGTATAAATCTCTGGCCAGAGTACTGGATGTGTTTTAGGTAAATGGGTTTGCCTAGTAACACTCGCGATATCACTATTTGATCTCCAAGATGTATGCATACCTATCGGATCTCTAGCGACTCTCGATTTACCAATGGTCGTTGATCTGATCGTGATATATGTGTTGAAAGGACCGTACTATACGCTAACCACGACCAACTGGTTCTTGCAGGCACTATCAGTGATACCTAGGGGATCATGGGGCGATGTTGCTAGACGCTTTACCATGATCCGATGGGCAAGTCCTAAATTGTGATTTCGGAGTCACAATGGTTGTGGGCCCACGGCTAGCTGTATCCCTGAACCATTGAGGGTCACACAAGTACTGGATTCATGACTCCCGCACGGAAACTGAGCTCAAAGTGTTGAGCATAGGAGGAGGAATTTAGGGAGTGCAACTTCCTAAAAGTTAACAGGGGTCAAATTGCGATTTCCCATAGTTGAGGGGCTAAACTGCAATTTTGGACTAGGTGGTCTGAAAAATTGTTTTCACATCATAATACTCAGTTTTGGAAACTGTGTAGATCGGTCCGATCAGATCGTCAATCGGAGTTATGATGAAGCCACGGTGATAGGGATGAATCGAATGTTCATACGTTGGACTGGGCCCGCCCCAGATCCAATGGGCCGATTCAAGCCCATCACACATATACTTATTCTTGAGCCTAGGGTTGTATGACATAACATTAACAACACACAAACCCAAGCCTCCAAGATTGGCCGCCGCCCCCTCTTCTCCTCCACCCCACGCACGGCCGCGCCACCACCGCGCCGCCGCCGTCCGTTTGTCGTGTGATTGGACTTGTTCCGATCAGCTTTTCGAGGAGATTCTGTCCGTGGCCAAATCCGTCAGATCTTCTAGTGTAGACTGACGGAGGAATCGTGTTTCTGGTCGTGGACCTGATTAGACGATCTACCGCCGCCTACAATTCAAGAGCCAGAATTCCCTGTGAATCTGGTTGGACCCAAGCGCCTAGACGCCATCAAGGTAACGATTCAAACATCCTATGTATGTTTATCGTTATAGTTTTAATGTATTGTACGTTTCCGGGGCAAAATTTTAACTTCCGCTGCGCCCCAGGGAAACGGGATCCGGATCCGCCATTGTCGCCAACAGTGGTATCAGAGCTCAGGCTCGGATCCGTCAATACATTTACTGCCTGAATTGCATGAATCTCGATTTTCAAAATCAGAAAAACAAAAAAAAATTGAAACCGGTCGCGGCGCCGCCGCGCATGGCGGCTCCCCTCCGCACGCATGATCGCGCGCAATGCCATGCGCGCTGGCCGCGCATGGCGGCCGAGATTTGTCCGCTGCTTCCCGCACGGTTGCGCAAGAGGATGGGCGCAACCAGTGCTGCTGTGCGCCATGCTTGGCGCACGGTGGCGGCAGGGAGGTGCCGCGCTTGGCGCGTTGGCCGCCGCTTCCCGAACGGTTGCGCAAGAGGATGGGCGCAACCAGTGCTGCTGTGCGCCATGCTTGGCGCACGGTGGGACAGGGAGGTGCCGCGCTTGGCGCGGCGGCGTGCGGCCATGCGCCGCACGCTATGTTGGCGGCGGCCGCCGTCCGGTGATGTCTCCGGGAGCGTTGCGACGGCTATTTTCTTCTAGGTTTTGTTCGGGCCTGTCCCTCACAGCCCATGACGTTTTCGGGCCAATATTCGATATTGGGCCAATTTTGGTCGATTTTGAAATTTTTGAGATTTTGGGCCTAAAATTGTTTTAAGCCCAATATGATGCAATAAAAATTTCAAAATGTGATTTTAGTTATGAAATATGATTTTATAATTAAAATATGATTTTGTTGATTAAAATATGATTTTGTTGACGAAATGCGATTTTGTTATAAAATGCGATTTTATAATTAAAATATGATTTTGTGGGTAAATATCAAATATGATTTGATCATTTAATTTATGTCAATTAATTAGATTGATTGCATGTTTGGGATGATCGAGAGTCATGCCCAATGTGTTAGGTGTATGCTATAGGTTTTGCGATTTCGGTTGTATATATATTGTTGATATCATTTATAAAGTGGGTCTGTTTGTGGCTCGTTCCCACCCCTACAAATTTGTATCCCATATGTGTCATGGCAATTTAAATGTAAATTACTAGATTTAGTTGGAAGACATTTGAAGACGGTGGACATGACGATCAAAGATATTTAAGACCGAATATCTGTAAAACCGGAAGCAATTGTAATAGGATTGAATTGCATATTGCATTTCACCTAGGACTGGACCCAGGTCCGTGATTGGAAACCACGGACCGCATAGCTCTCGCGATCGATCATCCCAATTTTTATATATGCGATATATATGTTTAATTGAATCCGCATGCTTTAAATTGTGATTTAAAATTGCATGAGACCAAATTTTCAAAAATAAAATCCATCGTTTTAAATATGATTTAAAACTAATATCAAGATTAAAAGTTTATTACGATAAACTAAGGGAATTTAAATCAGTTTAAATTTTCCTGCCTTCCATCAACAATGAGTGTACGTCGATGCTACCCACATACATGGCCCGACTTAAAACTAATATCAAGATTAAAAGTTTATTCGATAAACTAAGGGAATTTAAATCAGTTTAAATTATCCCTACCTTCCATCAACAATGGGTGTACGCCGATGCTACCCGCATACATGGCCCAGCTCATATTATTGAGGG
>KV000544.1:0-16908 GCA_001598015.1 Dorcoceras hygrometricum | reverse complement strand
TTGTTGTTTAGTTGTTGCTGCTGAATTTTACGATAAGAAAAGGGGAAGATTGCTGCTGATAGACTTCTGCTGAATATTTCGATGGATCTTAGTGAATCAGCAGGCGAGGTTTGAAGAGGTATTTATCGAAGTGTTGCACTTAACTTAGAAATATTTTGAACCAGCCATATCTTATCTCATCTTCTCCAAACCCTCGTCGAACTACTGTTCACCGAGACATTTCTAGATTTCCATATATTGAAGTGTTGATTGACACTTAGAAATATTTTGAACCAGCCTTATCTTATCTCTTCTTCTCCAAACCCTCGTCGAACTACTGTTCACCGAGACATTTCTTCCCTAGATTTCCTTCGCATCCAGCCTTTGTTTTTGGAGATCTTTGTGGCGCTGAATTCCCCTTGCTTAGCTCTTTCGTTTGCTACCCATTTGAGAAGTTGTATTTCGCTGGAAGTGGAAACGCGAAGCTGCTGGACTTCGAAGCTTTTGAGAAAAGTCTGTGCGTGCGTTCTTCTGCTAGCGTGAGCTTTTGGGTGAGCAATTCTTGTGGTTTGCGCTCGGTTTTTAGTAGTCTAAGTCTGCGTAGAAGTGTAGAATTTGGATTAGCTTCTGGCAGTAGGTTTAGCGTGTTTATGATTAAGAATTTAGCTAAGATATTAGCTGTTTTGTAACATATTTCAGCTTCCAGGAAGTGTCCTGCTGCGTGATTTGAGCCAGGAGGAATCTGTTAGGTAATTCGAAGGAGGAAAGGTACGAATTGAGCAGCCCTTAGCAGTTGGAGCGTGGACATGTTTATCTTTCGATGTTATGAATTGCGGTTATGTGATTTACGTGGAACAGTTTGATGAATTGATTGAGATTTTCATTCTGTTTGCACGTATTATGAATTGTATGTATTATGCATTGATATCGAATGGCATTCATGCATACATCTTGAGCCTGATTTGATAATTGAATTGATTACCTGATTGGGTGCCACGTTGTGACTGGCCGACTGTTGAGTCGTGTCCGAGAAGTCCAACGCTATCGTCGGAGCGGTGACTACCGGATGCGAGTGTCTTCCGCCGAGCTGTGATGGGCTGACGGGCCCCGATGATCACGGACCGATGATTTCCAGCGGCTGATTGGCTGTGTGTGGTATAGAGGCTTGATTTGAGTTGCCAGTTGATGACTGGTCTAGTTATCCGATTTCTGATAGCCCTCATGCATTCATAGCAACTGGTCTAGTTATCCGATTTCTTGATAGCCCTCATGCATTCATAGCATTGATTTATAGCATGTTGCATGTTTACCTGCTTTGATAGCTCTTCGTACTGAGGCTTGACCTCGTATTTGTTTCCTGCTTTTGTTTTGTTTCGGTCTGTGTTGCCCATTGGCAGGAGCATTAGGTAATCAAGCTGGACCGAGTGGAAGTTCAGTTGGTCGATCCCCGCGTCCCTGAGTCCCAGTTTATATATATGATATGTATTGAACCGGGGGATGCCCCGTGTTATCATGTATTGGGGATTTGTTTTGGTTGATATACTTGTTGTGTTGGAATTGAATCAACTCGTATTTTATTATTGCTATTTTGAATGTATGATTTAAAGTTCAGGCCATTGTATTTCGAAAATTTTTAAGCCCTAATTTTTTTAAGCTTCCGTGTTTATGCGCTTATTGCGTGTTAATTGTTAGTAATTAGCACGGGGCCTGACAGTTTTACTGTTCACTGATTAATTGGCTTCTTTCCGCACAATATTTGTTAGCCAAGAAATCAGCATTTAAACTGAGATCCTTAAATATGGTAACTCGGATTTAAGTTAAGCGAGACGCTTGTAAAACTGTTTTTAAAAGGTTTCGAAAATTTGAAAATACCAAGAGTACATTCAAACCTCCCCTTCTGAACTCTTGCAACTGTTTTTCGAACCACATTGATCCTATCAGAAATATAAGAGAGAAGGAAAAAAAACTTCAAGTCTTCAAGGAGGTAGGGGCACGCATATGAGTGTACTAATACATCAATTATTCACAATTATGCGGAAGAATCATAGAAATATGGGCTAAAAATTTTCGAGTATGGGCCTGATCCTATATCATTCAAAATACACTCAAAATATGAGTTTAACTAAAAACTCAAACAACATACAATCAAACAAGTAGTCAGTCAACTAAAGATCCCCCTAATCAAATAAAGGCACGGGACATCCCCTGGCTCAATATAAATATCAATACAACCTGGACTCAAATCAAAAAAGGGATCTACCAGCTGAAGCTCCACTCTGTCCAGCCTGGTTACCTGAAGAACCTGTAATGGTCAACGCCGACCAAAACAGGGAAAATAAACGAGGTCAAACCTTAGTACGAACATCACAATAAAAGCATCCATCATATCAGAAAATGCAATATCTCAATCGTGCAATGCATGAAAGGGCTACCAAAAATCATCGGTAGACAAGGCACAACAACTCAGCTGTGCAGATCTCATCAATCATTATCATCTTGTGATCTTCAGGTGCGACGACTCAGCCGACCATCACAAAGCAGTGGTATTCAGGCATGACGACTCAGCCGGCCACCACATCAAAAGCAGCGTTGGACCTTTCAGGCGCGACGACTCAGTCGGCCGATCACAACGTGCAAAGGAATTCATCTCTCAAAGGAATCAGGCTCAATATGTATGCGTGAATGCACAGCAGACTCATGCTTAAAATCATACATATATTTCACGCACAAAACATATATGAGCACAAAATCATCATACAATCAGCACAAAGCACAGCAGCTATTACACGAAAGAAATATCCCAAAGCTGATAACAAAGCTGCTAACTCTAGCTCAATTCGTACCTCAATAGATCTTACAAAAACAAGGGCGCAGCAACCAGCTCAAGTCTGCTGCCCTAGAAACTTCACGACGAACTCAACAGAAGCTACTACCAGCTCAATCTGTTAAGATATCTCAATATCAACTCAAATCTGAACTCATACAGCTTAAATTCTAAAGCCTCGCAGCTCACTAAGCTACCTCAACTCTATAGGGCACCACTTAGCTCTCAACGAAGCTTAAAATGAAAAGAAATCACTTACCCAAAGCTGCTAAAGAGCTGACGAACTATGGGTCAACAATCGAGAAGGTACACGAACACTGCAAAAACTTCGTGCTCCTCAAATCCAATGAATCCAGTCTCCTAACTGGTATCAATGGAACGCTCTAAGGAAGACGAGCTCAGCACTACCAATCTTTCTCCAAACGGCGGCGTAAAATGACGGCAAGCGATGGAAATAGGGTTCGGATGAACAGTACCAATCGAGGGTTATCAGGGATGAAGATAAGAAATATCAGGTTTGAAATACTATAAGTGTTGATCGACACCTAATTTAAATCCCCAGTCCTAGCTACAGTGAAAGTCAATCACCAACAAGTTCAGATCCTATCGCTAAGGCAGAGGTCCCTCAAATCTGGCCTCAGCTTTCACTCTTATCTGATTACGCTATCTCGGATCCGACTCTTTAAACAACACAAGCGATTCTAATCAAACGGCGTCGTGCTACTTAACAAAGCAACGTAGCATAGGGGTCCCGCTCTCACAACAGATCCCGATAACTCTCATCCAGACTTGACCAAATTGACGCTCACATCTGTTCACGCCCACTAAACAGATCCCACTCACCAACGTCAAATCTGAAAACTTGATACGACGTCTCATTACCTCTTGCCAACGCTGTTGGATCTGTGCTTACAGATCAGGATCTGAATTTTGAAATACACAAAACCTGTTGATTATTTACTAACAGTTTAATTGAGATGTGCAGGTCTGAATTAGAGACGAATCAGCTGAGCAGCAGTGAACTGAACCAGATCTGATACTGTAGCTAAACAAGATCTGAGAATAGAAAAACACGATTTCAGAGGCCTAAACAAATGAATTTGGCCAAAAAGTGGCTTAGCTCACTGTGTAGTAGTGAGTTTTGCTCATTGGATCGTTTCGGAGGGGGTAGCACCGGTCTCGAGCAAAAATATAAACCTGCAACGGAAGCAAGCTGGTATAGAGATAGAAGTGAGCTGGATGAAGAGAAATGTAGCAGCTCAGCAGCAAGCTAGAACAAAGCACTGATAGCAGATTGATTGAGAACAGATAGCAGTGCAGATGAGGGGTAGTCCAAGCTAGAACAGTAAGGGGATGCCCAAGCTGGTACAGCATAGGACAACTTAGCTGGTACAGTGAGGGGACGCCCGAACTGATCCAGCAAAAGACAACCAGTTGGGAAGGAAATCAGCTGGAAAACAAGCTCAGTGCAAACCAGCTCGAAGACCAGCTGGGGAAAAACCAGCTCAGCAACCAGCCGGTAGAGACCAGCCCAAAGTTCAGTAACCTGCTCAGAGAATAGAGACCAGCTCAATGCAAAGCAGTTTGAACACAAACATCTGTGAAGATTAAATTAACGTTGTTCAAACTGATTTTCTGCAAGGTCTACATCAAGACAGAGTTCAGTTTAAGCAAAGGCTTCAGCGCATTTAATGAAAAGGAGCTTAAAGTCAACAAAGCTTGCAAAGCATTAAATGCAAAAGGACAGAAGGTACATCTATGTCAGAACTTTTCAGAAGCCTTTACAACGGCTATATGCCTTGTGTCCAACGGATAGAATTGTACAAGAGGCTATATCAAGAGCAGAAGCTGGCAGCAGAAAAGGGGGTGTTCACAATAGCAGAATGAAAACAAAACAGTGAGAGATGCACAAAGAAGAGAAGGGAAGACAACGAATTATTAGCTTTGCAGAAGCACTTCCTAATGTGTGAGAAAACAAGAGAGAGTGAGTTTACACTGTATATTTCTCACACACAGATTCACTCACATATGAGAGCAGTGAGATTACCAGAATATTTGAGTGAATCATAAACACAAATCATTGTGTTGTCTTTCGTATTGAGCCGATAAAGAAGTGTGTGTAGCCTTTCTCACTGAGGCATAAAAGAAGTGTTGTTAGTCACACAGCTTGCGGGCTTAGTGTGCGGTGGTTGATTCTAGGAGTTCTTGCGACTGCGGGTCGTCGGAGTTGGTTGTAGCGTAGGGACGCTGCAATCAAAGTCTTCTAGTGATATCCTTCCCGATTGTGGAAGAAGGGGAGACGTAGGAGATTTTGCTCCGAACTTCCAGAAATAAATCAGCGTATCTTCTTTATTGTTTACTGCATTCATACATACGCACTGCATATTTACAAACTCTGTTTAAAACTGTTTAAATGAGCTTTCGAAATCTAACAAAGTAGTTTGAGTTATTTTCGCATGATTTTAACTCATTACTCAATCTGTATCTCGGTGCACAAGTATTCAAGAACATTGAGCTATTGCAGCTCAAGATAAGTTAACCAGATCGTTCGGATGTGTGTTGAGCTGGTTTCAGTATCCAGCTAGAACCAGCATGTTGAGCACTTGCTTTATATCAAGCTGGTTTCAACAACCAGCTGGAACTAGTTTGGTTATCGCAACCCGGCTTCAATGCCTTGTTGAATCCTGCGTCTTATCATTCGATCTGGTTACACCCTCTAAGTGCTGATTATCATCTAATAACAAGTATATGGAGGGTTAAATCGATCCTAACAAACGCCATATCTGACTAACACCTGAAACGACGGCGTTTCACTTCCTGCTCGCGGCAAATCACGCAAACACGCGAGGGACACATCTGACATCCAGATCCCACTCAAATCTGAAATTCTGAAAATCACCAAATACTCACCTCTGAAAGCCCGAAAATCAGAAACTCAATTAGCTAATCCTAATCCAAATCTTACTAACTAATAAATCGTACTAAACAATTTCTAGTCCTCACAGTTGTGTGGGGTGTATGCATTCAACCATGCCATGTGATGTTTAAAGAAAAAGATTTGGTGGTTAGCTTATTAATTTTTGTGGTTGTGTATATAAGAAAAGAAATTGAATAATTGTGTAGAATATGCTCATGTTTGTTGTATATGATGCTTAAAGTTGCTACTCCAAATGTTAAAAGTGCTAAAAGTTTGGAAGGAAAATGACTTGTTTTAAAATGGTAAAAACATGGTTATTTAAAAGTTGTTAATTAAAGAGCCAAACATTAAAAATTTTAGATGAAAATGAGCTAGAAATAATTTTTTCATAGAAATCTTCATTCTTCGGTGTCCTCGCCGTCTCCTTTCCGGACTCGCATCATCTAAATACAAATTCTAAAAATAAAACTCATGAAAAATAATTAACTAAATCACATAGCTTAAAACATGGACATAAATAAAATAACAAGGCATGCGATTTGGGTAGAACATTTCTAGGTGTTACAATACTCTCCCTTTAAAAGAATTTCGTCTTCGAAATTCCAAAGCTTACCGAAAAGGTCTGGATATCGCTCCTTGATGTCGGCCTCAACTTCCCACGTGGCTTCCTCCTCTGAATGGTTCAACCATTGAACCTTGACCATTGGAGTAGTCCGGTTGCGTAGCTTTCGGTTCTGTCTGCCCAATATCCGAACGGCTGGCTTCTCAAAGGTCAACTGCGACGTCAACTGAAGTGGCTCATAGATCAACACATGCGAAGGGTTGGGTACACACCTCCTGAGCATAGATATGTGGAAAACGTTATGCATAGATGCAAGACTCGGTGGTAAGGCGACACGGTAGGCTATGGTCCCCACTCTGTCGAGGATCTCGAAATGCCCTATGTAACGGGGTGCTAGCTTATCCTTCTTCCCAAATCTCATAACACCCTTCATTGGAGCGACCTTCACGAAAACATGATATCCCACTGAAAACTCTAGGTCTCTCCTCCTCAAGTCGGCATAGCTCTTCTGTCGATTCTGGGCAGTCTTCATCCTCTCCCTGATCCTCATCACTATCTCTGCTGTCTGTTGGGCTATCTCAAGCCCTAACTCCGCTCGCTCGCCTACATCATCCCAATGGAGGGGTGATCTGCACCTCCTCCCGTAGAGTGCCTCATAAGGTGCCATACTGATTGAAGCCTGGAAGCTGTTGTCGTAGGTGAACTCTACTAGAGGTAGTTTGCTTTACCAACTTCCCTGAAAGTCGATGGCACAAGCATGCAGAAAATCCTCTAGTGTCTTATCACCCTCTCTGTCTGCCCATCGGTCTGGGGTGAAACTCCGTGCTGAACTGTAACTTCGTCCCTAGAGAAGCATGAAGACTCCTCCAAAACGCTGATGTGAACCTAGCATCTCTGTCTGATACAATAGAGACTGGGATCCCATGCAGTTTGAAAATCTCTCGGATAAACAATACAGCGTACTACGTCATAGAGAATGTGATCCTCATCTATGAGCCCTGGATTTGTAAGTAAGAATTAATTGTGGGAATTAATCGGTTTTTTAGAGATTTCTGTGGTTTAGAATCCCTGTTTCGAGGTGGAGTTGTAGTTTTTGGGTCGATTTCCCTCCTTAGAACAATTCTGGAGATTTTCGTAATTTTGGGTTTAGAGGTATCAACTGGTAGCAGATTTGATGACGTCATGCTATATGTTGGCATTGAAGTCGCTGACGTAAGCTTCGCTGTTGGTAGTTTAGCGCGTTTTGTATCGCGGGGGATTGATACGCTGTCGTATTGAGGTTGGCAAGGTCTGTCAGCAGGTGGTGCTGTTAGAGTAACGTTGTGCGAGATCTGGCGACAACGCTTACGTGGATTTCAGCAGGAGCGCGCTATAGGATTTCGAAACAGTGACGTTTTGGGAAGCAACGGCTGATTTATATCTGTCAGCAGATAGTTCCTGTAGCGGGTATAAGACGTCGTCGTTTGAGTTAGTTGCGACGCTGCGTTTTGATGCTGCGACTGGTCTCAGTTGTGAACAGTGTTGTGCGTTGTTTCTTTCCTGCGACTGGATGTTCAGCTGTTGGCAGAAAAGATTACGTCACTTATGCGACGTCGTTTGGTTAAGTTATGGCGACGCCGTTTTGGCTTGTATTAGAGGGCCTTTGCTATCGTTGCTGCTGGCAGCAGCGGGTTCGTTTGTTGAAGAGAAGGCGTCGACTGATTTTTTCGGTGGATTGTTTTTAAGATTTCAGAAGTGGTGGGAATTATTTAAGGAATACTTGGTCTTCGAATTTGTGATATCAGTTCCCATACTTAGAAATTTCCAGCCTTTCGTTCTCTGTTTCTCGAACCCTAGAGTACTATTCACCGTGACCTTCTCCGATGAATTCTCATCGTTTCCGGCCGGCGTTCGTGACGTTCGAGGTAGCGTTGGACTCCTCTGGTGTAGGTGTTTTGATTCTTACCCTTCTTTTAGGTAGCGAAGGAGCTGGAAGAGGATCGCGGAGACATCTCCCTTGTCTAGTTTATTAGGATTCGATCCTAGCTTTTTGGGGTAAGTTGTAGTTCTACCTTTAAGCTTTGTTTAAAGCTTTTCGTGTGTTTAAATGGTAGAACAGGCGCTGGTGGAGTTGGTAACTCCCAGCCATGAGCTATTCGGTAATTTAGTCCTTGAGCAGTGTTGTAATTGTTGAGAAGGTGACAGATCTGTGTGTCGCTCGGACTAATTGTTGAAGCAGCGTGTGTGCTAATTATAGCTCAGAAGCATTGGGGTTTAAGGTACGGATTTGAGCTTATATTACAGCGAGGTTATGGATTGGATGATTTGTAGTTGCGGGTGTGTGGAATGGCCGTACCTACTGGTTGTATCCTGTTTAGGATTGTGTATGCTATTGTGTTATTGCTGTGTTGCATATGTTTATATGCTTGCATTCCAGCATGTTGCATACACGCATGGTATTCCTTTCCAGCCTTTGTAGCCTTTGTACCTTGTTGTATTGTTATTGTTTCTTACCAGGTTGCGAGGGCGAGCGGCAATACCGCACTCTCATCTCACTGTTGGGTGTTGTTAACCCCTATGCGCCGAGTGACTAACTACCACAGTTCGAAGGTTGGACAACCGCAGGTTGAGTGATTGTTGCACCTGGTATTGGTGAGCGAGTAGGGGTGAGTGGGTAACTCCCACATGTCCTACACTCACAGTGGCCACACATCTTTTGCAGATTCTTGGAGCTGTGCTTGAGTTCCTTAGCTCCCTTGTTGGTTGAGCCTTCCGTTGTTATCCGGTGTCTCATGCATAGCATCTGCATTTTATTCCTTGCTGTTTATTGCTGTTGTATTGTTGCTCTCCGTACTGGGGTTTGACCCCATGTCCCTCTGGGGCTTGGTTGTTTTCCTTGTTTGTGTGTTTTCAGAAAACCCAGGTTTTACAGCTGGTCGTGGTTATAACCCAGCTGGTGGTGCCCCAGGAGGTGGTTAGAGTGTCCCAGTTGCGTATAGCATATATATATATATATGTATCAGTCTAGTCGACGGGGAGATGCCCTGTGCTTCGTGGTTGTATCCAGTTGTGGAGTCTGATACATGTTTATTGTGTATTGACGCTATACTCGCTTTCCTTGGGTTTTAACTGGAAACTTATTTTGAGTATTGTCTATTTTAAATTATATGTTTTAAACCGTCAGGCCTGAAATAAAAAATTTTACCCACTTTTTGATAAGCTTCCGCATGTGTTTGGGTTTTTACTCTGTTGTGAGCACGAGGCCTGACATTTTTGGTATTAGAGCTTAAGCTGGGATAAGCTCAATTTCTTTGATCACACTTGAGTCTAGGTACAGTGTTGTGTGTGTTGCATGTGCTTGACTTATGTGACTACGTGTTGCATATTTGTGTTATATGCTTTCTATGCTGTATCTGTTCTGTTTTTTCTTATCCTGTTGAGTGTATTTTAGATGCCGCCTAGACGTCGTGGTAGAGGTAGGGGGCAGTTCCAGGAATCAGGAGGTCAGAACGAGGATCAGTATAGTGCTCCTAGTCATACTCATGAGAGTAGCGAAGAAGGGGAAGCTGAGGCTCCGCCGGTTCCGGTGGAGAGAATGGATGTTGTTATAGCTCGTTTTCAGAGGATGAACCCTCCTATCTTTAATGGCAACGAGTCGAGTGAGGATGCTGATTCGTGGCTCCATAACGTCATTCATCCTTTTGATCGGGCTCAGTATGACGACGAACTCCGGTTGAGGTTAGTGACTTTGTTGCTGAGGAAGGCCGCAGAGCGCTGGTGGCGAGGCGCGTCTAGTACCTTAGTGGAGACGGGAGTTGGTATCACTTGGGACACTTTCTGTGAGACATTCAGGCAGGAGTATATCCCCGATTCATATCTGGCTGCCCGTGAGCGGGAGTTTGAGTTTTTGGAGCATGGCTCGATGACTGTGCGCGAGTATGCTCGCAAGTTTTCTGCGTTGCTGGCTTATGTTCCGCATGTTGCTGGCCGGGAGAGGGCCAAGAGTACCAAATTCGTGGAGGGCTTGAATGAAGAATTGTACCAGAGTGTCTTGACGAGCAAGCCCAAGACGTATTCTGAGGCCGTTGATAGTGCTATCAACATTGAGGAGGGCATGAGGAGCCGTCGTACGCGTAGAGCGCAGGTAGCGCAGGCAGTGCAGGGTGGTAGACCTGTTGGTCAGGGAGCTCAGTCGTCTCAGAGTTCTCAGTCCGCTCATTATCCCCAGCAACAGCAGCAGGTAGCTCAGTAGTCCGGTCGCCAGAGGTTTCGACCCCGCGGTCAGCAATTCAAGAAAAAGTCTGGTTCAGGCAGTTCGAGTAGCAGTGGATCTCGGACTGAGTTTTGTGGTTTTTGCGGTGGAAAGCATCCTTCCACGCAGTGTGTAGGTGTTCAGGGCTCCTGCAACCTTTGTTGTTAGTATGGGCATTTTGCGAGAGTGAGTCCGTCAGCTGGATCACAATAGACCGCGGCCCAGCCTCAGGGTCGTGGGGGTCAGTCTAGGGGCCGTTCTCAGCAGTTTCAGCAGCCCCGTTTGGGTGAGACTCCATTTAGGCCGTTTCAGCAGCCTGGCCCATCGTGTTTTGGCCAGTCGTCTCAGCCTTTCTTCTCAGGACCCCAGCATGCTCAGGTTAACGCCATCACGAGGGAGCAGGCCGAGGAGACACCGAGCCGAGTGATTGGAGGTACATGTTCTGTCTTTGACTTTCCTGATCGTGTGTTGTTTGACACCGGTGCATCGCATTCGTTTATTTCTGATTCGTATGTTGTTGAGCATGGTCTGTGTACCATTCCTTTGCGCGATTCCGTTTCTGTTTCTACCCCTGGTTTTATTTCTGATTCGTATGTTGTTGAGCATGGTCTGTGTACCATTCCTTTGCGCGATTCCGTTTCTGTTTCTACCCCTGGTGGTGTGAGCCTGTTCTACCAGGAGGTTTTGTTGGATGGTGTGTTGCGGTTCGGTGAGCATGTCTTGTTAGCGAACTTGATCCGTTTGATGCTCTGGGATTTCGATTGCATAGTTGGGATGGATGTGTTGTCCAACTATAGGGCCTCCGTGGACTGCTTCCATGGGATCGTGCGCTTTAGGCCTTTGTCTGGCGAGAAGTGGGACTTCTACGGTCAGGATTCGCGATTGAAGATTCCGTTGGTTTCCGCAATGGAGATGTTTAGCTTGTTGTCTCTGGGAAATGCTGGCTTTATGATCTAAGCTTTGGATGCGTCTTCTTCTTCCCGTGTTCAGCTAAGAGACGTTCCCGTGGTGCGACACTTTCCGACGTGTTTCCGGAGGAGATTCCCGGTTTTCCTCCGAGGCGGGAAATAGACTTCAGCATAGAGCTTGTGCCTGGCACAGCTCCGATTTCGCGTGCTCCGTATCGTCTAGCGCCTGCGGAGTTGAGAGAACTCAAGGTTCAGTTAGATGATTTGCTGGAGAAAGGTTTTATCCGACCCAGTATGTCGTCGTGGGGAGCGCCCATATTGTTTGTGAAGAAGAAGGATGGCTCAATGCGGATGTGCATTTATTTTCTCCAGTTGAATAAAGCCACTGTCAAGAATAAATACCCGTTGCCGAGAATCGATGATCTGTTTGATCAGTTGCAGGGTTCTTCGATGTATTCTAAGATTGATCTTCGTTCCGGGTACCATCAGCTCAGAGTGAGGGAACAAGATGTCGCAAAGACTGCGTTTCGTACGAGGTACGGACATTTTGAGTTTTTTGTGATGCCGTTTGGGTTGACAAACACGCATGCAGTCTTTATGGATCTGATGAATCGAGTTTTTAGAGAGTTCATAGATCAGTTTGTGATTGTTTTTATTGACGACATCTTGGTTTACTCGAAGACTCCGAGGGAGCACAGGGAACACTTGGAAATGGTTCTTCAGAGGTTGAGAGAGCAGCAGTTGTATGCGAAATTTTCCAAGTGCGAGTTTTGGTTAGATCGCGTGGTATTTCTGGGCCATGTCATTTCAGCGGATGGCATTTCTGTGGATCCCAGTAAAGTGGATGTTGTTTTGAACTGGGAGCGACCTAGAAATGTGTCTGAGATTCGTAGTTTCTTAGGTCTGGCTGGCTATTATCGTCGCTTCATTGAGGGATTCTCTAGTATAGCGAAGCCGATGACCCAATTGACCCAGAAGGACAAGAGGTTTGTTTGGACTGAGCAGCGTGAGAATGCGTTTCAACTGCTTAAGGAAAAGTTGACTACTGCGCCTGTGTTGGCTCTGTCGTCCAGTTCAGGTGGTTTCGTGGTTTGTTCTGACGCTTCGCTTAATGGATTGGGTTGTGTGTTGATGCAGAACGGTAGAGTCATTGCGTATGCCTCGCGGCAGTTGAAACCGCACGAGACTCGTTACCCAGTTCATGTTTTGGAGTTAGCGGCGGTGGTATTTGCGTTAAAGATCTGGCGTCACTACCTGTATGGCGAGCAGTTTGTGGTGTACTCCGACCACAAAAGTTTACAGTATCTGTTTTCGTAGCCTGACTTGAACATGAGACAGCGTCGGTGGATGGAGCTGCTTAAGGACTTTGATTGTGAGATCAAATACCAACCTGGGAAGTCGAACGTAATGGCTGATGCTTTGAGCAGGAAGGCTAGTGAGATGCTTGCCTCGTTGTACATCTCCAAGGACCAAGAGAATCTTAACACTACGGGTTGGAGATTTTATCCGGCTGAGGATTGTGTGATGGTTTCATCGTTCCAAGTGGAACCGCAGATTGTTTCCAGCATTCGAACAGCTCAAAGGACTGATACGTCTATCCACGAGTTGAAGATGAAAGTAGGGCTGGCGAACTTGAGGATTACTCTGTCTCGTCCGATGGTTTCTTGAGGTTTTGTGGTAGGTTGGTTGTGCCCAATTTGATTGATTTGAAGGAGGAGATCCTTCGTGAGGCGCATTGCAACAGACATAGTGTTCATCCTGGTGCACGGAAGATGTACCATGCTTTGAAGCCGCACTTTTGGTGGGCTGGCCTGAAGAGTGACGTTGCTGGTTTCGTTGCTCGTTGTCTGAATTGCCAGATGGTAAAGGCCGAAAGGATGAGACCTGGTGGTCTGTTGCAGAGTTTAGAGGTGCCCCAATGGAATTGTTAGCACATTGCTATGGATTTTGTGACGCATCTACCTCGTTCCAGCAGAGCATGCGATGCTATTTGGGTAGTTATCGACCGTTTGTCGAAGTCTGCACACTTCATTCCCTATGGGATGACCTTCTCGTTGAAGAAGATGGCGAAGCTGTACGTTGATTTTGTGGTTAGATTGCACGGTGTGCCTGTTTCGATCGTCTCAGATAGAGATCCGAGGTTTACTTCCAGGTTTTGGAAGAGTTTGGCACTAGATTGGCTATGAGTACCGCGTATCATCCCCAAACCGATGGCCAATCTGACCGCACTATCCAGACGTTGGAGGATATGTTGCGAGCTGTTGCGCTGGATTTCGGAGGTAGCTGGCAAGACGCGTTGTCTTTGGTTGAGTTTTTGTACAATAACAGCTACCAAGTGACGATTGGCATGGCACCGTTTGAGGCTTTGTATGGCCGCAAGTGCAGATCGCCGGTTTGTTGGGAAGAGGTGGGGGAGAAGCAGCTATCTGCCCCCGACTTTGTGCAGCAAATGAAGGATCATGTGGATCTTATTCGGCAAATAATGAAAGCTGCCCAAGATCGCCAAGCCAGTTATGCGAACAAGAGGCGTCGACCTCTTGAGTTTCAGGTTGGTGATCGTGTATTTCTCAAAGTTTCTCCGTTTCGCAGTGTGATGCGCTTTGGACTCAAGGGAAAGTTAGCCTCTCGTTACGTTGGTCCGTATGAGATTGTTGAGAGGATTGGTCCTTTAGCGTATCGGCTTTTGCTGCCGTCATAGTTGTCTTCTCTTCATGATGTGTTTCACGTGTCGATGTTGAGGAAATACGAGCCAGATCCGTCTCAAGTGCTTGGAACTGACGAGGTTGAGCTAGATCAATCGTTGAGTTATCAAGAATACCCTTTGCAGATCCTTGGCAGAAAAGAGAAACAGCTGGGGAATAATACCATTCCGTTGGTAATGGAGCAGTGGAGCAAACATGGAAGGGAAGAAGCTACTTGGGAGCTGGAAGAAAAGATGCAGCGCGAGTGGCCACATCTGTTTGAGTAGCTGTTGAGCTAAATTTCCAGTAGTTTGTAGCTTTTGATTGTATTTTCTTCCCTAGTTGTTGTTAATGGTTTGCTCAGTTATCTTGAACTCTTGGCCTTGTGTTAAGCGAGTTTTAGTTTTCAGCTTCTTTTGTTGTGTTGATTGTATCAGAATTGTTGTTTGATTTCGTGGACGAAATCCTTTTTAGTGGGGGAGAAATGTGAGACCTGGATTTGTAAGTAAGAATTAATTGTGGGAATTAATCGGTTGTTTAGAGATTTCTGTGGTTTAGAATCCCTGTTTCGAGGTGGAGTTGTAGTTTTTGGGTCGATTTCCCTCCTTAGAACAATTCTGGAGATTTTCGTAATTTTGGGTTTAGAGGTATCTGCTGATAGCAGATTTGATGATGTCATGCTATATGTTGGCATTGAAGTCGCTGACGTAAGCTTTGCTGTTGGTAGTTTAGCGCGTTTTGTATCGCGGGGGATTGATACGCTGTCGTATTGAGGTTGGCAAGGTCTGTCAGCAGGTGGTGCTGTTAGAGTAACGTTGTGCGAGATCTGGCGACAGCAACGCTTACGTGGATTTCAGCAGGAGCGCGCTATAGGATTTCGAAACGGTGACGTTTTGGGAAGCAACGGCTGATTTATATCTGTCAGCAGATAGTTCCTGTAGCGGGTATAAGACGTTGTCGTTTGAGTTGGTTGCGACGCTGCGTTTTGATGCTGCGACTGGTCTCAGTTGTGAACAGTGTTGTGCCTTGTTTCTTTCCTACGACTGGATGTTCAGCTGTTGGCAGAAAATATTACGTCACTTATGCGACGTCGTTTGGTTAAGTTATTGCGACGCCGTTTTGATTTGTAATAGAGGGCCTTTGCTATCGTTGCTGCTGGCAGCAGCGGGTTCGTTTGTTGAAGAGAAGGCGTCGACTGATTTTGTCGGTGGATTGTTTTTAAGATTTCAGCAGTGGTTGGAATTATTTAAGGAAGATCCCTTGTTGGTTGAGCCTTCCGTTGTTATCCGGTGTCTCATGCATAGCATCTGCATTTTATTCCTTGCTGTTTATTGCTGTTGTATTGTTGCTCTCCGTACTGGGGTTTGACCCCATGTCCCTCTGGGGCTTGGTTGTTTTCCTTGTTTGTGTGTTTTCAGGAAACCCAGGTTTTACAGCTGGTCGTGGTTATAACCCAGCTGGTGGTTCCCCAGGAGGTGGTTAGAGTGTCCCAGTTGCGTATAGCATATATACATATATGTATCAGTCTAGTCGCCGGGGAGATGCCCTGTGCTTCTGTTGGTGATCCGGATCCGCCCCCCAGCGAGGCAGCGGAAGAACAAAGAATAAAGGCCGGGAGACGATCAATACGAAAAATAGAATTCATAATTCAACATACATAGGGCGTTCAAAACGAATACCTTGCTGGCACTTGTGCCTGGCTCCAACCGGAATTACAAGAACCCGGCTCTTCTCGGTAGATTGCGGTAGATAATCGCCAATCCGATCCACGACCAGAACCGAGACTCCTTCGTCAGGCTGCACTAGAAGCACTGACGAATTCTGCATGAACGGATTCTCCTCGTCGAATCGGCCGGAACGAATTCCGGTTACTCGAGGCGGCGGCGCAAGGAGGCGGCGGCGGCGTGTTTGAGAGAGGGAGGCGGCGGTTTTTGGTGCTTAGGGTTAGGGTTTGCAATTGTTTTGAGTTCACTAATTATGAAGTCTCTTAAGTCTAATTAAATAGACTAACAATGGACTTGGACCGGCCCATCGGGCCCGGGTCCGAATGACGATATTTATTGCTGCGACTTCATCGTAACTCCGATCGCCGATCAGATCGGACCGATCGACTCAGTTTCCAAAACTGAATGTTATGATGTGAAAAACAATTTTTCAGATCATCTAACCCTAAATTGCAAAATGACCGTTTTGCCCCTCAACAGCGGGAAACCCCGGTTTGATCCCTGTTGACTTTTAGGAAGTCGCACTTCACAGAGCTGAGTATCCGTGTGGGAATCTCGAATCTAGTACTTGTGTGACCCTCAATGGTTCAGGGATACAGCTAGCCGTGGGTCCACAACCATTGTGGCTCCGGAATCACAATTCCGGACCTGCCCAACGGATCATGGTAAAGCGTCTAGCAACATCGCCCCATGATCCCCTAGGTATCACTGATAGTGCCTGCAAGAACCAGTCGGTCGTGGTTAGCGTACAGTACGGTCCTTTCAATCCATATATCCCGATCAGATCAACGACCATTGGTAAATCGAGAGTCGCTATATATCCGATAGCTATGCATACATCTTGGAGATTGAATAGTGACATCGCGAGTGTAACTAGGTAAACACATTTACCTAAAACACTTCTAGTACTCTGGCCAGAGATTTATACACTATTATCCCCTCAGATAGAATAGGATATCCACGCATGTCTGCGAGCGGTGAATCCTCGACAACGATGCATCGAATCCTACATGCATCGGGGTCTCACCCAATCCCGACGCCTTATGACCCAAAGTGAGTCGGCAAACGGGTCAAAGTGAGAC
>KV000543.1:0-19659 GCA_001598015.1 Dorcoceras hygrometricum | reverse complement strand
CCAAATTCATGTAATATGACATTATATGATTTCTGTTAACCTCGAAGCAATTTTATATTTATTGTGGATTTTGCGTTCCGACTCTCGGATGTGGATCATACCGCAACAATCTAGAAAAGACATGTCTTCTGCACGGATGAACATTCAACTTCAATAATTACATTAACTAGAACTTAGTGCTTTTGAATTCGTGTAATTAAATAGCGTAAGGGTTTCAATTCGTCATAGTTTAACAATATATAGATGGAAATGGCTTGATACACTTCTTAATTAATTATGTGATCCAACTTTGTTTTCTAGTTCCAATAGGCTAACCATTCCATTTAAATATAGACCGTTTCTTGATCTTAAATAATACTTACATGCAAACGATTTGGCTGCAAACTATCTTGTTTGTTGGAACGTTCACTGAAGTAATGTATACATAATATTGATGCCTCATTCACAAGATAAGTGTTGCATATCAAGCCTTCTACACGTGCCTTGTTCCGAACAGTACTTTTCAATCTATGTAAGAATCTTTCAAAAGGATCATCTATCTGTATTATATGGTTCCAGCAGTTAGTGCTTCGTCATTAAGATGGACAAGAAGATGTTCCATAGAGTCAAAGAAACTTGGAGGAAAGATTTTCTCCAACTTGCAAAGAATAATAGGGAATCATTTGCACTCTTTCTTACGTTCTTTCCATTAAGTCCGAAGAAAATAGACATAGTTTAATTAAAGCTTCAGAGATTTTCTACTCCTTGAAAGCCACAGGAATGAGACGTTGCATGAAGAAATGGCAACTCTTCATGATTGACATATGTAATATCCTCAGATAATTTGGCTACAAATCAATGGCAATCTTATCTGAGTAAGACATGTACCCAAGGCGTCCTTCCCTTTTTTTATAACGTGTATGACGCTTTTGGATACCTTCCTATACTCTAATCCTAGATAAGTTCAGATACTTCACCTAGAACTTTGAGATCTTCATGTGATTTTGAATTGTCCTTCGTACGGCCAAGGACATTCAAGACTGTGTTAAAAATATTATAAAAGACATTTTTCTCGATATGCATCACATCCAAATTGCGTCTAATCAGATTTGTGCTCCAATAAGTTAATTCTATGAAAATACTACGTCTCCTCCATCCACAATTCGCGATGGTATAGATTTCCTTGTTAGAAGTCAATCTTATATGCCGGTATAAAACTGTATGCATCTATCTCCTCTGACAATTGATCTCGTCGTTTAACCTTAGAGGTAGAATGCAACACCTGTGTTCTACTTGTAACATTCTTATCTTCCTACGTAGTGGATGATCTAATGGTTGGAACTTTCTTTGATTGTCAAACCAAGATGTTTTACCACTGAATGGAAGTGTTAAAGCTTCTGAGGAATCCATGCAGTACGGGAAAGCGAGCCTTCCAGCAGTGCTCCATCCTGAAAACATAGCGTATGTTGAAAAATCGCTACTTGTCCATAAAAATGACGCTTTAAGTGTGAAATTTTTTTGGAAAGAACATCGCAAGTTATAGCACCGTTATACCCTCTGGTATTAAAGGTTGGAGGAAAACATCTAGTCTATCGTTGGGGTTAGACGGTCCTTGAATGATAATGGTAAAAAACATGTACTCGTCCTTCATACACATCCATGGTGGCAGGTTGTACGACGTTAAAATGATGGACCAAGATGAATATTGAGCTCTTTGCTCTCTAAATTGTTGTACACACGGATGAAGGATGGGAAGCTTATCTCACCCAGTTTGAGTGGGTTTGTTCCGGTCGCTTAATCTCAAATAATATCCTCTTAGTTCATGAACTCACTCATAATCGTACTTCCTCTGTTTGAGGCGGTAATGTTATTATGAAATTGGATATGGCCAAGGCGTATGATCGAGTCCAGTGATCTTTCCTCCTTCATGCACTGGGTCATTTTGGCTTTTCGGACGCTGTTGTTGAGCTTGTGTGCATTTCTATCTCGACCCGTAAGTTTTCTGTCAATATCAATGGTACTTCTATAGGTTTCTACAGCTCTACTCGAGACCTTCAACAAGGCTACCCATTATACCCTCTTCTGTTTATCTTGGGTGCAGAATACTTATCCCAAGGATTGGATCAGATCGTCATACGCTATCTAGGTTATCGTTATCATTCTGGTTATGATATTTCCATTTCCCCATCTTGCCTATGCCAATGACAAGATTATCTTTGCCAATGGCAATATACAAGAAAGCCTGCAACCTCACCGCAAGAACATATAGTTCTTACATGAAAGCATAAGGATGCGAATATTATTCGTGTTTTAGTGCACTTAAACCTGGCTCTTTGCTGGAAGTGGGTAGGAAATCTTTTTATGAGTCCGTCATTTGCAATAATTTCCTCCTTCACACTTCCTCTGTTTTTTGTATTTCCATATGATACTAAGTGATAACAAAAGTGTTGGCCAAGAAATCATCAGAAGAGCTGACTAAATGTGATTAGTGTGCTTGTCAATATACAAATATACAATCCAAACATCTGAATTATTTTTCTATGAAACTTAAAAAGGATGAACAGCTAACGATTCATTAGTTCCTTCTTGATGCACAAAAAATTTAAGAGGAAGCTTGCTTACAAAATAACAATGGACCACAGATCGGCAGCATGGCTATATATGGCTGTTACTCGTACTAATTCTGGGTACAGATTTAAAATCTGTACCAACAGTCATACAGAATGAGGTCAGATGCACAAAGCCGTAGCATAAAGAAGCCGACTACCAGCTGTTTAGCAATGCTTGAACTTGTTCTTCAGGAAGCACTTGTCATCCTCAAGAAGTTAAAAAAGCTCACCCTACAATACAATACATTAATCACATAACTCTCATTTTCACTGACAAATTCCACAGGATGCGTTCAAATAGATCACCTAACCCCGAAGCCTTGACAAAATAATGGGTCTAACGGAGATAATTTGAAAGCGAAGTAGAATTTAATTGTACGAATTCTGTGACAACACAATAGTCCAGAATTGCTATAATATTATCATGCTTCAACTTTCAACGAATCTGAGGAGCTTCAAACCAGCTAAAGTTAACAAATAGTTGTAACCCTGATTACAGCATCTGATAGAGTAATTTCAATCAGTCTACAGCTAAAGTATCCATCAACAGGGCATCATCTTATGCATAGCAACCCGAAGCATAAAATTCAAGGAAATTAAACGAAAACAAATAAAACAAGGAAATTTCTTTTCACCTGGAAGAGTAACTATGGCTCCTGAAGTCAAGTGTTGAAATCGAATCTGAACTTCAAGTGTGCCATATAGAGAGGAACTGGCGAAGTACACTGTTATAACATAGAGATTTCTCATCAACCCACAAAACCATATTATGATGTCAAACACCCAGTAATCTACGTAACATCATCTCAGAAAGCCCCGAAATAGCAGGCAGGTACAGAATAAATCTACTTGGTCAATGGTCATATTCACACAACAGAGAGATACTTCTATGCAAATGATACTTACATTCAACAACCAATCGTAAATATGGTTGTGTATTGAAATACAAATTTACACAAAATCAAGAAGGTACTTGAACAGGCTGAATTTTGAAAATCAGCAAGGGACATTCATTCACCACGATGTTGCAACGAAATTACAGATACATTTGATCACCACCAATACCAAACTAGAATAAGACAACCATAAGGTCCATAACCTTCACATTAGGTCACAAAATTGGCTCCAAACGAGCCTCAAAACTAATATTGGCGAAGGACGATTTATGGCATGTTTTGACAAGATTTTGGTATTGTTTCAAGCATTTTCACATCACAAATACAGTAGTAAATCAGAGAATTGATAATAGGATGCTAACTCGTCCAAAGACTTGAAACAATACCAAGATAATCAAGATTTTGTCAACCAACGTGAATTCCAGAAAGGCAATAAAAAAATTGAACCAAACAATAATAGGTAAGTGCTGCTTCTTACCTTGTACAACATACACGGTGATCCTTGCTTCCAATTTCCCAGAATTTTCAAATAAGCTATACTTTCCTTTGTGAGGTATTCAAACTAAGAATAAAATATTCGAGAGAAGGTTCTAACGATCATGATACAAAGGGACAACATGATTTTCACTACAGTTTCTCAGATTTGTTGAGTTGCAAATTTCGTTCCCTCTTTTTTTTTGGAGCGAAAGGCATGGGGGTAAAGATTTGTTGTTTCGGCATGAAAATCCAAGCTTTACGCTGAGGAAATGGACTACATGTTGGGTAAATGGGATTTTTAATTTTATGTAGATTCGGTCTTAATGGAGACTTACGAGCGAATCTACTATCAACTTATCTTGAAAGGAATTGCATAACAGAGAATGCAAAATAAGAATCTGTATGGAGACTACAAAAGATAATAAAAACTAAAATTTTTCATATGTATACAAGAACAATTTCCTAATTACGATTCAAATCCAAACATCGAGTGGAAAAAAATGTATATACTTGATTTTCTGTGCCATTTATCACCATTCACACCTTCCATACACAGTCTAAAAAGTGAGCCGTCAGCGATCAAGAATGCCATACCTTGATCTCAGCTGTCATTTCAATGCGAGACGATTGCGCATGACCTCATTATATGCCAATCATTTACATTTAATCTCCCTTTTTGTCTTTCAAAAAATGAACAAAACACAAACTCTGCCTTCAAATGTGAGATAATGTCATAAAAAAAATCTGGAAAGGAAGTAGCAGTAGGCAACTCTGAGGTGGATGCAATCGTTGAAATCCACGAAAAACCAAGGATCGTGTTCATCTAGACAGAACCAGAAAGAAAGGGATTGTATCCATAGTTTTCACACTGGCACTGATCAAGGCGTTGATGTTTGATGCTGGTGGGCATTACTCCGGACTTTGGTTAGCAACTTGTCATGCAAGAGGCTGCTCGCATTTGAATTTGATACATCTTGGTTAAAAGATGGTAGAAGCTTGACAATATTTTCGGCTTCGGGGATACCACATATACACATCAAGATAGTATTGGTCAATGCATCGTCAAGAACAACACCTGAATCCACAATTTGGTGAAGCAACTCAAGTATTTCTTCAGTTTTACCCACTGCACTAAAACCCTTGAGCAAAGAATCAAAAACCAAAATGTTATTACATAGAGATTTCTTATCAACCCACAAAACCATATTATGATGTCAAACACCCAGTAATCTACGTAACATCATCTCAGAAAGCCCCGAAATAGCAGGCAGGTACAGAATAAATCTACTTGGTCAATGGTCATATTCACACAACAGAGAGATACTTCTATGCAAATGATACTTACATTCAACAACCAATCGTAAATATGGTTGTGTATTGAAATACAAATTTACACAAAATCAAGAAGGTACTTGAACAGGCTGAATTTTGAAAATCAGCAAGGGACATTCATTCACCACGATGTTGCAACGAAATTACAGATACATTTGATCACCACCAATACCAAACTAGAATAAGACAACCATAAGGTCCATAACCTTCACATTAGGTCACAAAATTGGCTCCAAACGAGCCTCAAAACTAATATTGGCGAAGGACGATTTATGGCATGTTTTGACAAGATTTTGGTATTGTTTCAAGCATTTTCACATCACAAATACAGTAGTAAATCAGAGAATTGATAATAGGATGCTAACTCGTCCAAAGACTTGAAACAATACCAAGATAATCAAGATTTTAATCAACCAACGTGAATTCCAGAAAGGCAACAAAAAAAATTGAACAAACAATAATAGGTAAGTGCTGCTTCTTACCTTGTACAACATACACGGTGATCCTTGCTTCCAATTTCCCAGAATTTTCAAATAAGCTATACTTTCCTTTGTGAGGTATTCAAACTAAGAATAAAATATTCGAGAGAAGGTTCTAACGATCATGATACAAAGGGACAACATGATTTTCACTACAGTTTCTCAGATTTGTTGAGTTGCAAATTTCGTTCCCTTTTTTTTGGAGCGAAAGGCATGGGGGTACAGATTTGTTGTTTCGGCATGAAAATCCAAGCTTTACGCTGAGGAAATGGACTACATGTTGGGTAAATGGGATTTTTAATTTTATGTAGATTCGGTCTTAATGGAGACTTACGAGCGAATCTACTATCAACTTATCTTGAAAGGAATTGCATAACAGAGAATGCAAAATAAGAATCTGTATGGAGACTACAAAAGATAATAAAAACTAAAATTTTTCATATGTATACAAGAACAATTTCCTAATTACGATTCAAATCCAAACATCGAGTGGAAAAAAATGTATATACTTGATTTTCTGTGCCATTTATCACCATTCACAATGAACAAAACACAAACTCTGCCTTCAAATGTGAGATAATGTCATAAAAAAAATCTGGAAAGGAAGTAGCAGTAGGCAACTCTGAGGTGGATGCATCGTTGAAATCCACGAAAAACCAAGGATCGTGTTCATCTAGACAGAACCAGAAAGAAAGGGATTGTATCCATAGTTTTCACACTGGCACTGATCAAGGCGTTGATGTTTGATGCTGGTGGGCATTACTCCGGACTTTGGTTAGCAACTTGTCATGCAAGAGGCTGCTCGCATTTGAATTTGATACATCTTGGTTAAAAGATGGTAGAAGCTTGACAATATTTTCGGCTTCGGGGATACCACATATACACATCAAGATAGTATTGGTCAATGCATCGTCAAGAACAACACCTGAATCCACAATTTGGTGAAGCAACTCAAGTATTTCTTCAGTTTTACCCACTGCACTAAAACCCTTGAGCAAAGAATCAAAAACCAAAACATTTGGTGAGAATCCACCTGCCATCATTCGGTCATATATGCTTTTAGCTTCTTCCATCATTCCTAATTTCGAAAACCTGTTGATCAAGATTGAAAACGTCCATGCATCAGGTTTCAATCCCCTTTGCTGCATATCAACTAGTAGTTCATTGCTAAACTCAACATCCCCTGCTTTAATGGCTGATTCAATTATAATGTTGTAAGAGATAACATCAGGAGGGCAGTTTCCACAGGCCAAATCTTTAAACATAGTTCTTGCTTGCTCCCAGCTACTCTCCCTGCATAAGGCTGCCATTAATGTGTTATAATCAAACGTGGTAGGAATAGGACCGTAGGTTCTCATTTTCATAAAAAAACCTTTCGCCATGTTAATTAAGCCGCATTTGCATAGTCCCTCTATTGTGGCACTGTAGATTAATGAATCTGGAATTAATCCTAGTTCAAAAACCTCCCTCCATAAGCGCAGAGCCTTTCTAACACTTTTGGACTTCAAATGAGCATCAATTAGGACAGTATAAGGCCCAACATCCACAAGTTTATAGTATTCAACCATCTCACGAGTAATTATTTCTGCTTTTGTAAGACGGCCCTCCTTGCACAGACCCTGAACTAAAGTAGTTAACGTCCAAGAATCTGGCTTGGCTGATTTTTGTTCAACTTCATCGAATTGAAAAGTTTCAGGGCACCATCAACCTTTCCCATCTTACAGAGACCTTTCAGTATTGTATTATAACTCACCACATCAGGCTTGATATTCTGGCCAACCATCATTTCCAGAATGTTAAATGCATCATCCAGCAACCCAACCTTGCATAATCCATTAATTAGAGTGTTGCAAGTTATAATACCAATCTCTTCGCCTTTTCCCAGCATAAACTCAAATAACTCCACCGCCTTCTGGGTTTTCCCAAATTCACAAAGCCCATGGATCATACAAGTGAACATAACGACGTCAGGGCGCATCCCACGTCCAATCATATCATTAAACAATGACTTGGCTTTTTCCAGTTTTCCCTTCTTACAAAGACCACTGACCAAACAAGTATATGTAACATTATTGGGGGAGACCCCCTTGCTCAACATCTCATCAAAAACTTCACTAGCTCTATCAATGTCTCCGCTGCGACAAAATCCATTAATGAGTGTACTGTAGACAATAACATTAGCTTCTAACTGATTCCTCATCTCCTCCCACAGTTCAACAGCTTGATCCACCTGACCCTCCCTGAAGTAACCATCCATCATAACATTAAATGTGACCAAATCGGGACCTATGTTAGCGCATTCCATCCGTTTCTTCAGACTCATAGCCTCATTCAATTTCCTCCCCCGGCAAAACCCCTTTATCAATGTGTTAAAACTAACTCGATCCGGTAACACACCATTTCTACCCATGTCGCCTAGTAATTCCTCAGCCTTTACAACAAATCCATTACAGCAAAGCCCATTCAGTATAATATTCACAGCATACACATGCACGCTATATCCGTGCTTCAAAATCAAACCAATCACTGCCATAGCCAATTGAGGAATACAGAAATGCACCAAACACTCGACTAAAGCAGATAGTGACAAGTATGTAGACAAAACCCCATGAATGGCCATTTTCTTGTAAACACCAAAAGCCATTCCGTATTCTTTGTTCTTGGCAAGAGTTTGAAATAAAAGATTGCAATTAGACTCCGAGGGGACGATACCCATATCCACGGATTGCTCAAAAAGACTGGAAACATTTCTTAATTGCATTTGGGTGATGGGCTTTTTATATAAAGATTTTATCTGAGATTCCACCAAGTCTAACTCCGTTGAAACTGGAGCAGCGTTTGAAGTGAAGAAACTCATAAAGATCAGATTTTGAGATGGGAAATCCAAATAATGATTTACATACAGTCTCTTTCGAAGCATGGTCACTGCAATACCTTATTTTATGTCGAGTCGGAATTTTGTTTTTGTTTTGGAGATTCAATTTCAAGAACTGAAATTTAATGGCTCCACGATTAGCTTCCTCGGGGATTGCAGCCGAGGTTGAATTAGGACTCGGGAGGAGTTCCCTGGAAATCCTTGCCTCTTTGAGTGGGCTTTGATTAAAACGAAAGAAAATTAAGAAAAACTCTCAAAATAATCCGTAAATGGCTCTGAGTAATAGAGACTGAGGTGAAACACCGGAATGACAATTTGGCGATTTCCCTCCTTTTCCATTCTTTTTATTATTATTTTTATTAATTTTGTTTTATTGTGTTTGAAGTCGTTCCTGTAATAGACCGGGACACGTGTCAGTTTCGGGCCGATTTCGGCTCCGAACCGACGGTTTCTGGTTGACAAATCCCGAAATCGGGATGGGACTGTGGTTCACGGTTTCGGGCCTGTTCCAGGACCCGTGGTTACGGGTCGAGTCTGGCCCAGACCGTAATATTTTAGAAAATCAAAAAATAAAAGAAATTAAAAATTTTTCAAAATTTGAAAAATGAAATAATTATAAAAAATTAACGAATTGTATTTTGAATTAAACAAATCTAAATATTAAAAATTTGTATTTGAAATATTAACATTTTCAAAATAATAATTCGCAATATATTATATTCATATTCATATTTCAAATTACTATTGCTAAAGATCGAAGGGATCTCATTATCAGATCTTTTGTCATGACATGGTCATTATAAAAGAAAATGAACTCTAAATTCTATTTTAATTGTTAGATTGGAATAAAGACAATTAGAAATATTATCAAGGATCAGAGATTAACTAGTAACTTAGATATAAAATGGCACATACAAATTATCGTCGAGATTTTAATTATTACCATGCATAACATGAATATGTTTTATATTAATTAAATATAAATATTTTACAAAATCGGATTAAAAAAATTGCTATTAGAATTTATATGGAATAATTATCAACTTAAGTATAACACGACACATGCAAATTATCAGTGAGATTTTCAATACGAATTATTAGCATTATATTAATTAATTATAAATATTTTACAAAAGTACATTAAAAAATTGCTATTTGAAGTTATATGTACATTAATTCTAAAAAAATTTTAAAGACAAAATATTATGTATTATGCTCGAATTTGTTCATTTATATATTTGATTTTAAAAATATGTTCTATATTAAAAATATCAAAATATATAGGATGTTCGATATTTTTTTTATTTTTTTATTTTTGGTATTATAATTTAAAAATATTATTTTAAGTTTATTAATTGTTTATATTATTGTTAAACTTCATATCCGGTTATAGATATCTTATCTAATTCTTATATTAATCAGAATACCAAAATTATATTCGTATGAATAAAAACATTCTCCTTTAAACAACATGTCAAAATTATATTTGCTTAAAACCTAATCTCTCTCTTGTTATAATGATACATTAATATTAACAGCTAAATCATTGTATTCTTCGTCGTTTTACACTACTGCGCATAGGATATATGCTATATGTGCATCAATATAAACATTATATATTATCAAAATTTTAAGTGTAAAATTTAATAATAGTTTATGTTTGCATGGTAAAATATTGAGATAATGAATATGACATAAGATATCGGGAAAATGACATGAGAAATTTTAAGTAAGTTATTATATTATTGTACTTTAATTGCTAAATATTTATAAAAGTAATAATGGTAAATTTAAATATTAATTAAAATAATCAATATAGTTATGTCAAGGTGTTTAAACATTTTAAGATAGTATGAATTAATCAAATGTCCCAAGTTTTAATAAATGAAACTTTTATAGTTTAAAACATTATTCGTGCATTAATATGACAATAAGATATCGAGAAAAATAATATGAGAAGTTTTTAAGTAAGTTAGTATATTATTATATATTAATTGTTAATTATTTGAAATAATGATTAGAGTAATGTGAATATTAACTAAAATAATCAATACTAAGATGATTAGGCAATTTAAGATAGTACAAAATTATTTAATTATCCCAATTTTATGAGAAATTAAACCGTATTTATAAATAAATATTCTAATGTTGTTTAAATGGTTTGACATAGTTTATGTACTTTACCACCCAACTTTGTTGCCTCGGTTCGATCCTCTCATATCGCCGTAAAGTTTTTAGAAAAAACATGACCCATCGGGCCTGTTCCAGGTCGACCCGACGGGTCCATGGGTTACGAATATTGTAAACCGTGATCGGCCCGTTAAACGGACGGCCCGGTATGGTTCACTGGTCAAACCCATTGACCCGATTAATCGGATCGTCGACCACGGGCCAGGTCCGATTCGGTTTACGATCAAACTGGCATGTGGCTAGGTCTACCTGTATACATGTTTTATAATGCAATTTAATGTAGCAGACAAAATGTTATATGAAAAAACATAGCCTATGTGGTGTTAGTTTGGGAGAAATATAGTTTTAACTAAAATAATAAAATCCCTTCTTCGGCTAAAAAATATGTATTTATATGAAAACTGTGTCGGCAAATTAAATGCATGTCAATTGATGACACATGGAATACTTGTTTTTTCAAAATTTGAAGGAAAATATGAAATGAGTTTGATTTACTCATTTCCGAAGGATTTACTCATTTCCGAAGGATTTATACATTTATGAAGTTCGGGATGGTCAGGTACTTCCCTCGTAAACAAATCGTTTCATTCTCCATCCTCTCTTCTCACTTTAAACATTAATAAATTTAAGTATAATCAATAAAATCTCGAAGATATGTATAAGAGAGTATCCCCTCGGACGTACTATGAGAGCGCAATTTCTAAAATATTATTGTGGAATTCGGAAATACAATGAGTTATAGTGGAATTTTTTATTGTGTATGTGGTTTTTACCCTAGGAACTTTGTAGGGGTTTTTCACATCAAAATTTTGGTATTCATATTTATTTTTCAATTTTATTTTTCTATATCAAAATACTTCACATGGAACCAACAAGTGGTATCAGTCTTTGTGTAAATTTCTTAAATTATGCGCAGCAATTTATGCTGTGAAAATTGAAGATACAAGGAATTAACAAAGGAACATTGCTTGACTACTATTGGAGATAAACGAAGAAATTCATGGACTATAAAAAGTGGAAGAGATGAATGATGCTGTTAATTCTAATATCACTTGGCAATAGCAGATGAATTTTTCTAGAGTAATAAAATTGGCAAACGTTGTTTTAATACTCTAATAAATATGTACAATATCAAATCTCTACACAACAGTATTATACTAAAAGAGAAAGGTGTATACTTTTTAGATGATAGAATCTCATTGATGATCGAGCATATCGATACATTGAATATTTTATTTGTCAAACCCACCCTCTATGAGGATATAATAGAACAAAAAAACGTGCAGGACTTCTACTTAGTAGTCTACCAGATCATATGATTACCTTATCATCAACATAACAAAAAATATCCTTATAGATGTTTTGAGTTTCGATTATATTTTAAACACGATTCTTAGTGAATAAATTCCACAAAGATTAAAGAAGATATGTTGACAACTTCAAAGCAAGCATAGGCTTTGCAGATGATAAGAGGACGATCAACAGAACTTGGCTTGAGTGGGAGTTATATTTATGATAGATCAAAGTCAAGAAGTAAGAAGAAAAAAACACTATAAATGTAAAGGTAAAATGTAACTTAAAAAAAGAAACTACAAGGAATAGATAAGGGTTCTCAAGGAAATATGACATGTACTTCAGGTGGTGCTGCAATAATATTCAACGAAGCAACAATAGTTGTGGAAGACAGACAAAAGTTCTAAGATGCATGGCTTATGGACTAAGGAGTGACGTAGAGTATGACGTTTCAGAGAGAATAGTTTCGACCAGCATGAACTAGTCTTAGGAGGATCTGTATTGGGAAATGATCATCCCTAAGAAATCGTTGGGGTTGGTACCAATAACAATGTTCGATGGAACCATTCGTACCATATAGGAGGTACGACATGTGAATGGCTTGACAAAAAAATCTGTTGTCCTTGGGACAATTGGATGATATCGGGTACAAATCCTATTTCATGAACGGGTTCATGAAGAATGAAAAAGGCGCGCTTGTGATTATGAAGGTGGATAACATTGCAGAGAATATGTATATTTTTTGGGGGAAACACACAAAGATGTGGAACTAGCTGTTACATTAAGTGGTTCAGGAGATAACTTATCGGTATTATGATATAGAAAGCTTAGACATATGTCAAAATGAGGATTGAAGATTCTCCCTGAATGGAAGTTGTTGTCGGGCTTACAAAAGTTATCTTACCCATATAGAGGATGGTAAAGTTTGTTTTCACTATGACAAGCTAGACCACTTTATTGAGATTGCAACATGCCAAGAAAGGAAGAAGCAAGGACAAACAAGAGAAAAAAACTAAATATGAAAAGAAATAATTTTAGAAAGAAAAAGGGCCAGAAATCTCTTACGGCCGAAGAAAACAAATAAGTTGACAGATTCACATTCTGAATGTTTCGGCTATAAACTTCATCAAACGAAATTGATTGAGAAGTGAAGTGCCTAAAATGGCAGATGTTGAACTGGATGATAAGGTATTTGATTTCAATTCTAATGAATTTGCACAAGATGATCTCATCAAAGCTTTCCATAACATGATAGGTGAGTATTCAGGTGGTGCTGCAATAATATTCAACGAAGCAACAACAGTTGTGGAAGATAGACAAAATTTCTAAGATGCATGGATTATGGACTTAGGAGTGACGCATCGTATGACGTCTCAGAGAGAATAGTTTCGACAAGTATGAACCAGTTTTAGGAGGGTCTGTATTGAGAAATGATCATGCCTAAGAAATTGTTGGGGTTGGTACCAATAAAAATGTTCGATGGAATCATTCGTACCATACACGAGGTACGATATTTGAATCACTTGACAAAAAAATCTGTTGTCCTTGGGACAATTGGATGATATTGGGTGCAAATCCTATTTCATGAACGGGTTCATGAAGAATATAAAGGAATGTGGATAACATTGCAGAGAATATGTATTTTTTTTTTTTGGGAAACACACAAATAGGTGGAAGTGACTGTTATTCAAGTGGTTCTAGATATCACCTATCGGTGTTATGACATAGAACGATTGGGCATATGTTAGAATGAGGATTGAAGATTCTTTTCGAACGGAAGCTGTTGTCGGGTTTACAAAAGTTATCTTACCCATATAGACGATGGTCAAGTTTGTTTTCACTATTGCAAGCTAGACCACTTTATTGAAAATTGCAACATGCCAAGAAAGGAAGAAGCAATGACAAACAAGAGGAAAAACTAAATATGAAACGAAATTTTAGAAAGAAAAAGGGCCACAAACCTCTTACGGCCGAAGCAAACTAAGTTGGCAGATTCACATTATGAATGCTCCTGCTATAAACTTCATCAAGTGAAATTGATGGAGAAGTGAAGTGCCTAAAATGGCAGATGTTGAATGGATGATGATGTATTTGATTTTAGTTCTAATTTTTTTACACAAGATGATCTCATCAAAGCTTTCCATGACATGGTAGGTGAGTATAAGAAGCTAGCTCGATCGTTCGAGGAAGTGAAAGCAAGTAAAGAAATTCCTATAAGTTCAAATACTTTAGACCAACTAAAGGAAAATAATGAACTAAAGAGCAAAAAAAACTCGCTGAGCACTGAGAACGAAAGCAACAGACGTGTATTTAAAGCCACACTTAATGAAAAACTAAGACTAACTCAGAAAGTTAATTCTTAGAATAAATCGTCAGCTTTACTGAGAACCTGCAAGGATCATCAAAGTCGGCATGTGATAAAACCGCTTATGTTTTGATAATATTTCGTTGGAAACATGTAGTCAACCTTGTCTGGATTAAGGCAAGTCCAAGTTAAGGAATTTTGTCCTAGCCAACACATTATACAAACATGATAAACCGGAAATCCAGTTCATGGTATCTTATGAGTGTAAAGGTAAACGACATGGACTTGGCTATATTGAACCACATCGGGTTGACACCGGTAGAACATGGTTCAAAAGATAGACAGGTCCATTAGCACAAAAGCACCAATATTGGAGCTCGATAAACCATCTATCGGAAAAAAATCACACTAAGGAAAAGCATAGCCAGTACCATAAATGTAAACCGGTACAAAGGAGATACCAGATCAGTGATTGATGCAAGCCTCATTTAGTAGAATCACATCACACACTATACTATGCACACACAAGTAAATCTGTTGGAGTAATCCATGTTTGGGTCCCCTAAAAGGTTAATTAAACCTGGACCCAAGTAAAATTGAGTACCAAATAAAATTTGGTTATTTTTACAGGTCCAAAAGAGGAGATCCAATAATCAACCTGGTTTTGGATAGTTCTGACATATGACTAGATATAAATAACTTCTATCAGAGATTGAGTGCAAAATGACCTAAGATCATCTTTGGTGACAACTCAAAGGATAAGGTTGTGTGTAAGGGTTGAGAACTTTCACAACAATGTAATCCTCAAAGATGTTTTCATTGTCGAAAAATCTATACAACAACTTTATTAGCATTAGTTAATTATGTGACAATGGTTTTTTAATGGAGTTTCACAAGCACCATGTGCACAGTAAGGAAGAACTAGGTGTCGTGATCCTAACTGGTATTAGGGGATTAAACGCATATAAAGTAAATTGGGAAAACGAACATTTATCTGCTCCTACATTCTTCTTTACTTCAATAGCGATAAGCATTGCCCGTGGCACCACGGATTAACCATCTTAACTTTAAATCAATTACCAATGTGAGTAAGTAGGAATTGGTGATTGGTTTGTCCAAATTGATTTTATCAAAGATAAGATCTATATACAACATACCAATTAGGCAAGAAAGTAATCTACCTTTAAAATAAGAGCTATAAATCTTCCACTGAATGCTTAGATTTACTAAATATTGACCTATTTGGTTGTATACCAGTAAAATGTTTAGGGATTTATCGACTCCAGTAAAATGCTATCCGGTTCTAGTTGAGAGATAGATGGAATAAACTTAAAGAAAACACTGAAATTAATCAAGATGGTCATCCGGTTGTACCAGTCGAACCTCATACCGGACCAACACCCTGCACTGGATCGGTACAAGACAGATGATCAACCAGAAATATTCATAGCAAGATTAGATGGGGTGGCTATGGCTTCCACCCACTTCGAAAAATAATCCACAACTAATAAAATGTAAGACTGACCAAACAATAGCGGGATAGGACCCATAAAATCAATACCCCAGATGTCAAAATGTTCCTCCTCCAAAATATTTGTAGGTGGTAAGACATGAAGCCAAGAATCCCTACGCACCGACATATATCACATGATTTTATAAGGTATAACTGTCCTTCAATAAACTCGGCGAATAAAAAATCAGACTGAAGTACATTGGCAGCAGTTCATGAAACTCCAAAATTCCTACAATATGGCACTGAATGGAATTTCTCTATATTTTTTTTGCTTCATCTTTATCGACACATCACCTGATTACCTGGTCAACACATCTCTTGAACACGAAAGTCTCATCCCATAGGTAGAATTTTGCGCTGCGAAAGAATTTATTTCTTTCATGATGATTTAGATATGGAGGTAAAACACCACAAGAGAGAAAATTAGCTCAAAGGGTTGCTCATCTAGAAATGTCTCTTGGAAGATTTCTCTATCGCCCTTTTCCTCTAGCACCAAAAAAGATAGCGATCCGTCACTACATTCTCACTACCGGTCTTATCTCTGATCGACAAATCAAATTCTTGAAGTAATAGGATCCACCTAATTAGCCTTGGTTTCGCATCCTTCTTCACGAATAGGTACCGAACTGCTGCATGGTCAGTATATTCTATTACCCTAGATCAGCTCTGAGCATCTTACTCTTTGCACCAAGAACTGCTCACTGCATAATCACTGGCATCACACATTAACCCAAACGATTCCTTCAAATCCAGAACTATCATTATGACAGGTGGAATTCTCTTTTCTATAATTGTCTCCAAAACACTATTGAAATGACACCGTTTGAATATTTATATGATCGTGTCGATCGATATGTTGGAATGATATTAGAGAGAACCACTGACGCAACATGAGTTTTTGGGGAAATGAATGAAAAGATTGACTTGTTTAGGAAGAAAACGAAAGCAACTCAAGATCGTCCAGTTAGCTATGCGAATAATAAACGTGGATCTTTAGAACATGTTCAAATCTTTGTTAAAGTCTCAATGTTCTGTGGTATATATGATGAGATTCGAGAAAAAAAGAATGTTAGCTCCATGTTATATTGGATCATACAAGATTATGGAGATGATCGGCTTATTGACTTATAGATTGGATTTGACGCAGAGCTTGTCTGCACTATATAATGTGTTTCATATTCTATGTTGTGGAAGTACAAATTAAATCCATCTCATGTTTTAAGACTTGAAGATGTGGAGTTATATTTCTCGGAGTTATGTTAAGTATCCTATCCAAATTCTTAATTGAAAGAATAAGCAACTTTGTAATAATACAATACCATTGGTATGATACAGTGGAGTAAACATAGGACAAAAGAAGCAATATGGGAGCTTGAAACTAAAATGTGCCAAGAATTGACTCATTTGTTTGGGCCAGAGAGTATTGTATCAAGTTATTCCATGTACGTTTACTTTACTATGTATTATTAGTGGTAGATACTTGTATCAGTTGTATATAATATGTGTTGTGTGTCTTGATTGCGACGATGAATTCTATCGTTAAAGGGGGAGAAATGTAAGGACCGACCTACATTTTAAATAAAAAAATTTGTTCACGTGTTTCTTCTCATCTTTCCACAGTTCACCTTTGTTTCTCTCTCCTATATTTTCAAATTTTCTTCCTTCACCTCTCCGGTCCGATTATAACCACTTCGACACCTGAAACCCACTTCCCTCGTCGCCGAAAAATGTGAAAATCGTGCCATTTATGTATCTTTAAGATTGAGTTAGCCTTGATGAACCATATTTTGTAAGATTCCAGCCATTTTGGACGATTCCAGCAACTGTCCAGCATATTTTTTCATTTTTCAGCCAAACTCTGGTGCCGTAAACCACAGATTTCGATTTTATGGATGGTCCCAACCTTGATTTCCATACTTTTTCAAAATTAAGGGACTTTGGTTAGGTAAATTTGAGTTTTTTTTTATTCAATTCTCCGATTGGGCTAGATTTTTGGTACTGAGATTTAATATTTATTTTATATTTTGTTGTAGGTACAACCAATGGACAATAGATTTGATGATCTAAATTTACATCAGAATTTATTTATCAATGTCAGGGAGACTTTTGGATTGTACTAATTTGATTGAGATTATTACGATAAAACTATTAGACTAAGAAATTTTAAACAAATAAAAAAATTGTGAATTTGGAGAATAAAGTAAATTTGATGATTTTAAAAAATTTACTGAAAGTTTATAACATAACCTCGTTTGGGTTAAAATGTATATAATACGACAATAAACGAGAAATAGGTAATTTTAGGCATTTTAATTAAATAATATGCTTTCAATAATTTAAAAGTTCATAAATAGTAGAAGTTATAATTTAAGTTGAAGTCAAATAATTATTAGATTTTATGTACAAATAAGGCCATTCAAATTTATACTTAGCTATTGGGCTGACATAGCAAATCCAGGATTTGTAATTTCTGATTTCTTGACAAGCTATTTGCAATTTTAGAGAATTTTTTTTTAATAAAACAACGATAAAACCCGGCATGTCATAGAAAACTCCTGATAACTTTAATATTTTTTGGTGGTAGAATTCAATTGCTACAACTTTGGCTCTATCCACCTCGAGGCCTTTGGAGGACACCAAAATCCATGCCGTCTTGCACCATAAAATTTGAACTTCTCACAATTTAACACCAAATTATTCTCAGCACACCTCTGCAACACCAGTGTTCGATTATGCAAACTATGATCAAAAGATGAGCCAAATACCAAAAATTCATACTTCCATGATTGCCCTCCAACATATCAGAATCCATCTTGCACCGCTAAACTAACTTGAGCATCGCAAAGACCGAAGGCATCCATGTTCCATATGAGCACGAACGTGGTCTTTTCCTGGTATTCTTTTAGAGTGATAACAATCCTAGTTGTATCCTGAACAACCATATAGAAAACAATTGTGTTGATAACCAGCTAACCTGTAAAGCATTTGATCAATGAATGGGAGTGAGAAATGATCTTTCCTCGTGGACAAATTGAGTTCCTCTAATTGATGCAAACTTGCCATCCCGTGACAGTTCGAGTTGAAATAGGCTCACCATTTTCATCCTTCACGACTGTCATCTCGCCCTTTTTTGGCACCACTGGAGAAATCCACGAACTATCTGAGATAGGATAAATAGTTCAAGTATTTCACAAGTTTAATCTTCGTTGATGATTAATGCATGGTGCACATGAGTCCTCCGTCAAAATTTATGCATCAAAATAGATGGGCCAATCCCCTTTATACCATAGATAGACAAGGCTAGTGTAGACTTAAATTCTCATAAAACACACAATAATTTTTCTTTCTCACCAGAAGTAAGCGAGGAATAAATATATATTGGAAATGATGATCACTCACCCAAAAATGCATCACACAAGTGGTCAGGCAGCGCTTCAACTCAGGGGAGACACTCAGTATCCTTTCTAATGGGGAATTGTTGATATTCGCTGTTCGAGCTTCCATTTCTTCTCCCTTGGTCAATCTTCTTAGGCTAGAATTTGTTCTCTAATATGCCAAATTTCATCCTCTACGACGGTTGTTGACTCCTAATATGCCAATCGTCTTCTTAGCCTGTGAGTGTCAAATCCGATATTCCAAAACATAATACAACATTTGAGGTAGTTTTAATATATCTAAGGATATTCTTAACTGTTCTCCAATGCTTTCGTC
>KV000541.1:0-12121 GCA_001598015.1 Dorcoceras hygrometricum | reverse complement strand
GGTCTTCGTTGGGACAAGACGTGTTGTTCCTAAATTTTTGAAGGAAGAAATCGTGATCGTGACGCAGTCATTGCCCGATCAAACATCAACACAAAATCTTCTTGTTGGATAAGAACAATGTTGCGGGTTGATGGAACTTGGTTTATTGAACCCTGCGCTGACTACTGGAAACCAATACCAAGAGAAGTTATATCCAGTATGGTTGTTATCCCCTCCCGGCTTTCATATGTCGACACTCTCCCTCCCATGAGCGAATTCTTCACGCTACTGAAAAAGAAGTGGGGAGATGTATGCATCGAAGTTGCCAAATTCTTTGCCTCTAGGAAACTGCTACCAGTGGGTTCAGTTAATTTTTGCAGTTCTCTTGCGATTGTTGAGCCAGTTTCAAGTTTTGTCTCTCGGCAGCCGACAATATTTTCTTTGAGGTTATCTCAATTTTGCACAGTTTTTGTTCAGTACAGCTTATTCAGTGGTTTGACTGTAGATGATATTAGCAGTTTTGTGTCGACCATTGCGATGGACAGAACATTTTTGCGGGATGTACAGATACTTCAGAATTCAGTTTCAGTCGCTCCCAGTGTACAGTTGATAGACGAGCGTCCTTCATCTGCATCCACTTCAGAAGACTCTTCAATGCATTTCGATGAAACTAATATAGTTGCTACTTCACCTTTTCTACCAACCGTCTCTACAGAAGTCCAAGATGTTCTTGCTCAGTTACGTGCTTCTGTTGCACTTATTCAGGTTGAACTACTCGGGCATAAAGATGATGTGAATAAAATCAGAGAAACAATCTCATTGCACATCCACGACCTCGAAAGGATGCTTACAAAACGATTTGATGCCCACGACAGGACCTACAGGGTTCTTTTCAACAATATTCGTCATGATATGCGAGATCATAAGAACCTCCTGTCGCTGGACCTTAAAACGTACCAACAAAAGGTTAGCAATCAAGTTGGTGCTGCTGCTTTTGATGTGGTTGATGTTAGGAGGGTGGTGAAAGAGCTGGAAGCCAAAGTGGCTGCTGTAGCCAAAGGACTGGACGACGTTCGAAAGGATGTTGCGGCTACAAAGGAGGATATTTCCCACCAAATTCTGGATTTTCGTGCACAGGCACAACAAAATTACAATATTCTTACCGACCAATTGGGCCAACTTGTGGATTATATTAATCATGGCGGTAATGACAAAAAGGGGGAAGATAGCAGCCGAGGTCCTCAGCCGCCTCCGGAAGATCAAGATAGACCTGGTGGAAGCAGTGGTAACAGAGGCCGTGGTGGATCTAGTGGTAGTCAGAGAAGAGGTCAAGGCAGGGTAAATCGAAGAGGAGGAGATCTGGTGGTGAGTCGCCTGTGCGTAACGTAAGATATGGTCCATATCCTCCAAATGGCGTACTGAAAAGGAGTGCTGAGTATTGGTGTACTGGAAAGAAAGACTTTTAGAGTTTTCTTTGTACAAATTGTATGTACAGTTTTTCAGTTTAATGAAAGCAGCAGACTTTGCTTTTTTATCTTTTGATCATCTATATAAGACGATAGGCTGCTAAGTTTTGTCATCACCAAAAAGGGGGAAATTGTTAAGATAAAGTTTATTAGTTTTGGTGATAACAAAATAAGACAAGTATTGATGCGAAGTATCTACTGGACAATCAGCCGTTGCAATTAACAGCAAAGTATATTCAGACGACAGGTTATCTCAGACTTGGGCATTCGATATTAGTTCAGACGTTGAGATGTTGAAGATATACAGTTTCTGGTATCGGGTTCTTATTTCAATCGTGAAGAACAATTCAGTTGTTGATCTAGGGTGACGCTATCAGACTTTGGTATCAGTTGTTGATCTAGGGTTACACAATCAGACGTTAGTATTCAATCAGTCGTTGGGTTCTTACATCAGAAGTATATTGATTCAGCAGTTGGATTTTCACTTCAGTAGTCAACATAATTCAGCAGTTGGATATTCGCGTCAGAAGCAAGAATTTCAGCAGTTGGATATATAATTCAGTAGTAAGTATCTTCAGTAGTTGGCTACAGTGTCTTTGATTCAGTCGTAGAATGATCAGTCGGTGGTTGTTATGATCAGCAGCTGTATTCTACTTCAGTAGCGACATAATCAGTCGTTGTTATTTCAGTCATTGATTCTACTTCAGTAGCGAGTATAATCAGTCGTTGGTTAGTAATCAGCAGATGGTAGAATCAGTCGTTGGTTGTTACGATCAGTAGTTGGGTATTTTCTTTCAGAAGGAAGTATATTCAGTCGATGGTGAAGACAGTCACATTATTATATCAGTCGTAACCTTTGCGTGTTTCTCAACGGACAACAAAACTACGTCGTTTGGATAAGTTGAAACGACAACGTTTGGTATATGCGCTCATTCAGTCGTTGGTTAGCTTTCAGTTGCTGATATTATTCAAGTGTTTAAAGCACCCAGTCGTTGCAAATACTTTCAAGCATATTTCAGCTGTAACTTCCTTAACAACGATGAGAGAAATCATTGGAGTACATTCAGGCGCAAACGCGAATCGATTCAAATGTAATCACAGTTCGAATTGGAGCAAATCAATGGTGAAGATTGAATCGTACATATGCCTGGAATTAAGAGACAACGTTGGTACTATTTTGGGTAAATAGTACACATTTACAGAGGAAGTTATACGGTGTTTGCACAGAAATGGAAACACGACAATTTGTCTGTCAGGCCCCGTGCTAATCACACAAGATTACAGCACAATTAAGCACATAATCACGGAAGCATAAAATTAGGGCTTAAAAATTTTTCGAAATAGTTTGGGCCTGAACTCAAAACATACATTCAAAATATCAATACTCAAAATATGAGTTAACTCAAACCCATACAAAACAGGTAACACAAATCTCAAATCAACAATAGATCCCCAAATACATAGAATCACGGGGCACCCCCCGGTTCAATACATAATGAAATAAACTGGGACTCAAGGGAACGGGGATCGACCAGCTGAACCTCCACTCTCTCCAGCTTGGTTACCTGAAGATCCTGCAAATGGGTAACACAGACCCAAACAACACAAAAGCAGGAAAACAAATACGAGGTCAAGCCTCAGTACGACGAGCCATCAAAACAGCTAATCATGCAACATGCAACAATCAATGCTATGAAATGCATGAGGGCTATCAAAGATCGGATAGCTAGACCAGCAAATCGACTGGAAAATCATCTCAAGCGAGCCTCTATACCACGCAAAGCAAATCGGTCGGTGGAAATCATCGGTCCATGATCATCGGGGCCCGTAAGCCCATCACAGCTCTGTGGTAGACACTCGAATCCGACAGTCACCACTCCGATGATAGCGTTGGACTTTTCGAGCATGATACATCTGTCGGCCAGTCACAACGTGGCTCTCAATCAGGTCATCAATCAATCTGTCAGGATCGATATGTATGCATGAATGGAAATAAATATTCAATATCAATGCATACAATAAATCATACGTGAAAACAGAACATCAAATCATATAAATCATCAATCTGTTCCACGTAAATACATCCATCGAATCCACCAGATTTCACAGCCTGAAATATACGCATGCTCAAGCATCAAAGCTGTCCAGAGTTGCTCAAATTCGTACCTCAACAGCTTAATTCTACCTCACTGATTCGAACAGGGCACGGCAACTCATGGCCTAAACGAAACAGATCTCTCCGGGCTTCCTCAACCAAGGCAGAAGGCTCCTGGAAGCTGAAATCTGATAAAGCATCGTATAACAGCAATTCAATACCATATCAATTCCGCTTAACATCTACTTCCGAAGACTCAAATCTGGTCTGACCTCTAATTAAAGTTCTAACAGCTAATCCAAAGCTTAAAGAAATAGGAAATGCTCACCCAAAACTCAAAAGAGCTGAAGAACGAACGTCACAGATTTCTCAGAAATCTTCGAACGTCCAGCCACTTCGCACTTCCTCTCCAAAGGCGATTCAGAGCCTCAAATGGGTAGCAATCGAAAGAGATAACTAAGGGGAGTTCAGCGCCACCTAGCTTGTCCAAAACAAACGCTGGAAACGATGGGCAATCTAACGGAGAAATGTTCGAATGAACAGTGTCGGTCGAGGGTTTCAACAGAGATGAGGATAAGAAATATTGGGTTGAAAATGTTCTAAGTGTTGCTCAACACTTGTATTAAAATCCTCTATTCAATCTCTATCGAATAAGACAACTCTCGACTAAAACAGATCCCTGCATCTATTCTTAGCGCCAAACAGATCTCTCGAACAGCGCTCAACCCATCAGATTTCTCAGCGCTAACGCTAACACCCGCGCGCTAAACAAAACGACATCGTACGCGTGAAGTCTGAAATGCACCAGCGATCCAACATCAGATCTCTCCGATCGCACAATACAATCACGCTAAGCGCTGATGGTCAAAACGACGACGCTCTAACTTAATCAAACGACGTCGCATCGGTGACATCTGAAACTAGCGCTCATCATCGCTTCTCGCACACCAGCGATCACGCTACTGAAAGAGTTGACCAGCGTTGACATCTGCTCCCGTGCCTCTTCAACAGACGTATCACACGTGAAACAGATCCCTCGTTAATGATATATCTAAACGACGTCGTACCACTCAAACAAACAACGACGTTTTAGAACCAATACAAAATATGCTAAGGCAAGGTCTGAAGTACTACAACGCTAACAGATCTCTGCCAAACGACGGCGTTTTACTCTGAGCGCTATACTCGACCACCAGATCCCTACCGAGCAGATCTTACACTCAAACACACCCAAAACGGCGCGTTTCACTTCTTAACGCTAAAGAATCAGATTTCTCCCTCAAGTTAACCAAATCAACTCCAATTCTTGCGCATCTTTCACCCGATAACTCCTGCGACTAGAAATCTGAAATTCTCTACGAGAGATCAGAAATTCTCAAATCAGATTTCACCAAAAATCACAAAATCTGAAATCTAAAAATTCGAAAATTCTAAATTCGAATTTCTCAATCCTCACATTCTCCCCACCTTAAGAGATTTCATCCTCGAAATCAAAGGCAAACACAAGTGCAGAAACAATCAAACATTCAAACCAACACAAAAGACTACATCAAATTCAAAGCGAAAACCAGAAATTACCTGGAAAAATTCTCACAATCAGTGCTCAAATAGATGAGGCCAATCCTGTCTCTTCTTCTCCTCAACCTCTCAGGTAGCTTCTTCTCGGTCATGCTTACTCCATTGGACCATCACCAACGGAATTATCTTGTTCCTCAGCTGCTTCTCCTTCCTATACAGGATCTGCACTGGACATTCGACATAGCTTAAGGCAGAATCCAGCTCAACTTCGTCGGTTCTCAAAACATGGGAATGATCTGGCTCATATTTTCTCAACATAGACACATGAAAGACATCATGTATCGCTGCTAACTCCTCAGGCAGTCTCAATCGATAAGCCAACTGTCCAATCCGCTCAAAAATCTCGAAGGGACCAACGAATCTAGGAGCTAATTTGCCTTTAAATCTGAAGCGCATCACGCTCTTGAAAGGAGAAACTTTAAGAAATACTCGATCGCCAACCTCAAACTCCAAAGGTCTGCGTCTTTTGTTATCATAACTAGAGAAACGGTCTTGAGCAGCTTTCATTCTACTCCGAATCAAATCAATCTGATCTTTCATATGCTGCACAAACTCAGGGGTAGAAATTTGTTTCTCACCAACTTCCTCCCAAAAAATCGGAGATCTGCATTTTCGACCATACAAAGCCTCAAATGGAGCCATTCCGATAGTCACCTGGTAGCTGTTATTATACGAAATGTGCAGCCTTCATTCTAATCCGAATCAGCTCAACCTAATCTTTCATATGCTGCAAAAACTCAAGGGTAGACAGTTGCCTCTCACCAACTTCTTCCCAACAAATTGGTGATCTACACTTTCGACCGTACAAAGCTTCGAATGGGGCCATCCTGATAGTCACTTGGTAGCTATTGTTGTACGAAAATTCTACCAGGGATAAAGAATCCTGCCAGCCACCACTGATATCCATCACAATTTCTCATAGAATATCTTCCAAAATCTGAATAGTACTCTCAGATTGGTCATCTGTCTGAGGAGATAAGCTGTACTCATAGCCAATCTCAAACACATCGCTGCTTGCAAGCTCTTCCAAAATCGGGAAGTAAATCGTGGATCTCGATAAGAAACTATCGAAACCGGCACTCCATGCAATTTAACCACATGATCGACGTACAATCTCGCCATCTTCTTCATGGAACACCTCACATCATAGGGAATGAAATGGGCTGACTTCGAAAGCCTGTCAATCACAACCCAAGTCGCATCACATCCCCTATTCGAACGAGGTAAATGAGTCACAAAATCCATATCCACGTGCTCCCAATTCCATTGAGGCATTTCTAAACTATGTAACAATCCACCAGGTCTCATTCTCTCGGCCTTGACCTGTTGGCAATTCAAACATCGGGCTACAAATCCAGAGATGTCATTCCTCATACCTTCCCACCAGTAGTGCGACTTCAAGGCATGGTACATCTTCTTCTCACCCGGATTCACACTATAACGACTGCAATGGGCCTCGTTCAAGATAGTTCTCTGAAATCAATCAGGTTCGGAACTACTAATCTACCAAGAAATCTCAGGCATCCATCAGAAGCAATAGAAAATCTCCCGACTGACCATTCTGGGCTATAATCTTCAACTCATGAATATACGGGTCAGTCCTCTGCGCTGCTCTAATGTCTGCTACAATCTATGGTTCTACCTGAACAGAAGAAACTACAAAATACTGATCGTCTGGCAGAAAACGCTATCCATAAGTCCCCAAATGCTCATGGACTTTGGATATACTCAAGGACGTCAACATCGTAGGTTGAGTCTTCCTACTCAAGGCATATGCTACTAAGTTCATCCGCCAAGGATGATACTGAATCTCACAGTCAAAATCCTTGAGCAACTCCATCCAACAACGTTGTCTCATATTCAGATCTGACTGAGTAAAGATGTACTTCAAACTCTTGGGATCTGTGTACACCACAAAATGCTCACCATACAGGTAATGACGCCAAATCTTCAAGGCAAAAACAATATAAGCCAACTCTAGATCATGAATTTGGTACCTCGTCTCATGAGGCTTCAACTGTCGAGACGCATAGGCAATCACGTACCCGTTCTGCATCAGAACACATCCTAAACCATTGAGAGAAGCATCGGAGCACACAACAAATCCTCGGATCCAGACGGTAGAGCCAAAACAGGAGCAGTAGTAAACTTCTCCTTCAACATCTGAAAACTATACTCGCACTCGTCAGTCCAAACGAACTTCCTATCCTTCTGATTCAACTGAGTTAGAGGCCTGTCTATCGAAGAGAACTTCTCGATAAAACGCCTGTAATAGCCAGCCAATCTCAAGAAGCTGCGGATCTCCGAAACGTTCCTAGGTCTCTCCCAGTTAAGAACTGCTTTGACCTTTTGTTGGGATCCGGATCACGCCCCCTGGCGAGGCAGCGGAAGAACAAAAACATGTGCCGGGAGACGATCAATACGATAAAATCAAATCAAATCTATGACATTCATAGGGTGTCAAGGTGACTACCTTGCTGGAAACTTGTGCCTGGCTCCGACCGGTTTATTAAAGAAAACGGAACTTCATGGTAGGCGGCGGTAGATATCGTCAATCAGGTCCACGACCAGAGACGGGATTCCTTCGTCAGCCTGCACTAGAAGGCCTGACGAGATCTGCGCGGACGTATTCTCCTCGTCAAGATTGGCCGGAAACGATTTTCCGGTGAAGAGAGGCGGCGGCGGCGGCTTGTGGAGAGGAGAGGGGCGGCGCTATTTAGTGCTAGGGTTAGGGTTGATTGTAGTGTTTTTTTGTCATTATGAAGTTAAGTCTAATTAAATACACTTGGTCATAGTCTTGGACCGGCCCAACGGGCCCGGGTCCAAAACATGAACATTACGTTCATCCCTATCACCGTGACTTCATCGTAACTCCGATCGTCGATCAGATCGGACCGATCGATTCAGTTTCCAAAACTGAACACTATGATCTGAAAAACCATTTTTCAGAACCCCAGTGCAAAATGACCGTTTTGCCCCTCAACATCGGCAAATCATGATTTGACCTCTGTTGACTTTTTAGGAAGTCGTACTCTCAAAATCCTCTTCGTATGCTCAACACATTGAGCTGAGTATCCGTGCGGGAATCTCGAATCCGGTACTTGTGTGACCCTCAATGGTTCAGGGATACAGCTAGCCGTGGGCCCACAACCATTGTGGTTTCGGAATCACAATTCCGGACCTGCCCAACGGATCATGGTAAAAGCGTCTAGCAACATCGCCCCATGATCCCCTAGGTATCACTGATAGTGCCTGCAAGAACCAGTTGGTCGCGGTTAGTGTACAGTACGGTCCTTTCAATCCATATATCCCGATCAGATCAACGACCATTGGTAAATTGATAGTCGCTATAGATCCGATAGCTATGCATACATCTTGGAGATCGAATAGTGACATCGCGAGTGTAACTAGGTAAACACATTTACCTAAAACACTTCTAGTACTCTGGCCAGAGATTCATACACTATTATCCCCTCAGATAGCATAGGATATCCACGCATGTCTGCGAGCGGTGAATCCTCGACAACGATGCATCGACTCCTACATGCATCGGGGTCTCACCCAATCCCGACGCCTTATGACCCCAAGTGAGTCGGCAAACGAGTCAAAGTGAGACGCCTATCATGTATAGTCTCAATGAAGTTTCGAGTCGTGAGGACTAATCAGTACAACCAAGACCTCGGACTTATCCACTCGACAAATGGTAACCACTTGGAAAGTCCGAACGAGGGTAGTTCGATAGATCACCAGGTCACTATCTATCTGCATGCTCAGAACATCACAATGTTCCCTACCAATGAAACATGGTACTTCGCATCGCAGATACTAGTCTCGAACTAGGGGGGTCTTATCCTCATTTTGGCGGCCCAATCGACTAGGAACATGTTCAGAATACACAGTGACTATTAGATGTTTTCCATGATAGCCGTCATACCCACTATCACATCTAACATACACTTTAGTGTATTCTAGGTGTTTACTCAACGCAATTGTAAATCATCATACACACAATGAAAGTAAAGAACGCCATATAATAAATGCGAATATCATATATAAAGATTGTCATATACAAGAGTCTATAAACCCACACACCACAAGTTGGCTAGTTGGGCATCTACTCTAACAATCTCCCACTTGCCCTAAAGCCAACTACTCATCAGACGCAGTCCCATTGTTTCGCGATGTTTTTCAAACAAGGGTCCTGGAAAGGGCTTCGTAAGTGGATCAGCAACGTTGTACGCAGAGGCGACTCACTCAACTGCTATGTCACCTCTAACCACAATATCCCAGATTATGTGGTATTTCCTCAATATGTGTTTGGATCTTTGGTGAGACCTAGGCTCCTTTGCTTGCGCAACGGCACCCGTGTTGTCGCAGTACACCGGGACTGGACCAACTCCATTAGGAATGACGCCCAACTCTTGGACGAAATTCCTTATCCAAACGGCCTCCTTAGCAGCAGCTGATGCTGCGATGTACTCAGCCTCAGTGGTTGAATCCGTGATGGTGTCTTGCTTGGTCCTTAGCAGCAGCTGATGCTGCGATGTACTCAGCCTCAGTGGTTGAATCCGTGATGGTGTCTTGCTTGGAACTCTTCCAAGAGACAGCACCACCATTGAGCATGAATACAAATCCAGAGGTTGATTTCGAATCATCCACGTCACACTGGAAGCTAGAATCAGTGTAGCCTTACAGTTTCAGTTCACCACCCCCATAGACCATGAACATATTCTTAGTCCTTCGCAAGTACTTAAGAATATCCTTCACAGCCTTCCAATGCAATTGGTCGGGGTTGGCCTGGTAGCGGCTCGTGACACTCAGAGCATACGCGACATCCGGTCTAGTCGATATCATGCCATACATAATACTACCTATTGCCGAGGCATATGGTACACGAGCCATACTCTCTATCTCCTCATCAGTCTTTGGACACATAGACTTGGATAGAGTGACCCCGTGGCACATAGGTAGGTGTCCTCTCTTGGACTCTTCCATAGAGAACCTCTTAAGTATGGTATCGATGTAGGTAGCTTGGGTGAGTCCGAGCATCTGTTTAGATCTATCCCGATAGATCTGTATTCCAAGAATATAGGATGCTTCACCCATGTCCTTCATCGAAAATCTGCTAGATAACCATACTTTAGTTGACTGCAGCATTCCTACATCATTCCCAATGAGTAGAATGTCATCAACATAAAGTACGAGGAACGTCACAGCGCTTTTAACTGCCTTCTTGTAAACACATGGCTCCTCGGGATTCTTGATGAAACCAAATTCCTTAATTGTTTCATCGAATATCAGGTTCCAACTTCGTGATGCTTGTTTGAGACCGTAGATCGATCTCTGAAGCTTGCATACCTTATGCTCGCTTCCAACAGATGTGAAACCCTCAGGCTGCGTCATATAGATCTATTCCTTAATGTTTCCATTAAGAAACGCAGTTTTCACATCCATTGCCATATCTCATAGTCGTACCATGCGGCTATGGCTAACAAGATTCTAATTGACTTGAACATTGCGACTGGCGAGAAGGTTTCATCATAGTCAACACCTTGCCTTTGAGTGTAACCTTTCGCGACCAGTCGTGCCTTGTAGGTCATTACCTTGCCATCAGGCCCAAGTTTCCTCTTGTATACCCATTTGCACCCAATAGAAACAATTCCTTCAGGAGGATTAACCAGAGTCCAAACTTGGTTAGCATGCATTGAGTCAAACTTAGACTGCATTGCTTCAAGCCGCAAATTAGAATCAGCATCGGAAATTACCTCCTTGAAAGTTCTTGGATCAGATCCAACAACTTGATCACCTTGATCATCTTCAAGGAGAAAACCATATCTCTCAAGAGCCCTAGGAATCCTTTCGGACCTCCTAGGTGCGACCATTTCTGGTAGTGGCTCTGTAGGTGCAGGAGACTCACCTGGTACTTTGATTGGATCTCGAACCTCTTCGAGTTCTACTATTCTGCCCTTTCTATCAAGTAGAAATTCCCTTTCCATAAAGGTGGAATTCCTAGAAACAAACACTTTTGTTTCGCTCGGATAGTAGAAGTAGTATCCAATGGAATTCTTTGGATACCCAATGAAGTAGCATAAGATGGGTCTCGTATCCAGCTTATCTCCCACTGTCTGCTTCACGTAAGAAGGACATCCCCAAATCCTCATAAATGAGTACTTGGGTGGTTTGCCCATCCATATCTCATACGGACTCTTATCCACTGCCTTGGTGTGGACATTGTTCAACAACATTACCGCCGTTTCGAGCGCATAGCCCCAAAACGAGGTAGGAAGCTCAGTGAAGCTCATCATAGATCGAACCATGTCCAACAAGGTCTGATTACGACGCTCCGCTACACCATTGAGCTGTGGTATGGCCGGAGGGGTCCACTGTGAGAGAATCCCATTCTCTTTCAGATAATCTTGAAACTCAGCACTTAAGTATTCACCACCTCGATCAGAAGTGCCTTAATACTTTTGCCTAACTGATTTTCTACTTCAGCCTTGAATTCATTGAACCTTTCAAAGGATTCAGACTTGTATTTCATCAAGTACAAGTACCCGTACCTAGAGTAATCATCGATAAAGGTGATGAAGTATGTGTGACCATATTTAGTACCAATACTAAACGGGCCGCACACATCAGTATGGATCAAATCCAATAGGCCTTGAGCACGCTCACCCTTGACTTTGAAGGGTTGCTTGGTCATCTTTCCTTTAAGACAAGATTCACAAGTCGGTAGGGAGTTGATGTCTAACAGATCAAACAGGTCACTCCTAACTAACTTGTTCATCCTACTTAGGGAAATGTGACCTAGCCTAGCGTGCCAAAGTTGTGCTGGGTTCAAGTTATCGTGTTTTCGTTTAATCGTTGTTGTATGTGCTTCGACATCGCGAGTTGAAACGTCTTTTAATTTTAAGGTGTATAAATTATTTTCGCGTTCCCCAATTCCAATTAAACATTCATTCTTGTAAATATTGCAAATCGAATTAGCAAACATACAAGAATA
>KV000540.1:8900-25260 GCA_001598015.1 Dorcoceras hygrometricum | reverse complement strand
GAGATGATATAAATGGATGAATGGGTTGATAAGGATGAACGACTTGAACAATATGAGAGCAGCTCTCAAAGGATGAATGACTTGAATAGGATGAGAGCAGCTCTCAATTTGAGAAGGGGGCTGCTAAATTGAAAGAGCATTGTAGTACGGTCTGATCCTGAGCACCCAGCTCCGCAGACCATAACATATGTTGGGCAAGGTATCTTTGCGCCCATACAGATAAGGGAAATCAATTGGGCGACGTACTTCTTGCAAAAGATTGCTCCTGAGGCAAAAGGAAAGGTATGCTAGAAGTAGTTGACAGGCCGAACACAGTCAAAGAACATTGTCGATTGGTGCACAACAGTGCATGGGAAGCTGTGTCAAATGCAATGGCTGTTTTTTATGAATGGATACACTTCCGCACTGTGGTCAAACTTCAGGATGTTTCCTCTTTTGAGGACCTTACTCAAATTGAATAAAAACTTTTATTGCTGGCTGAAACTGAGGAAGTGTTCTGATATATTTACCAAGCCTTTGTTGGACGCTAAGTTCTCTTATTTTAGAAACATCTTAGGTTAACTTCGAATCTGTGCTAGCTATGGAGCACTCTGGCATGGCGAGCATGTTCAAGACGTTGGAAACCACTAGAGTCAAAGGATTTATGACTGCAACTGGCTTCGTGTATGAAGCAGCCGTCGGTGAGTTCTTCGCTAACACCAAAATGATAGCAGGACTGATTGTAACCTCTGTCACCAATAGGAAATTGGCACTGTCAAAGGAAATGTTTGCTGAAATTTTTGGGTTACCAACCGAAGGAATGGTTGGGTTCTTGGACATTCCAATGGAAACAGTGAGTAAAATGAGAAGCCTATTCTCTGGTTCCGATGTGCCGTTCCGTGCACCCAAAAAAAAGAAAGAAATGAATATTGAATTTTTTCTGTTACACGACATTGAGCCAAGGCGCTATGTGCGAAAATCTGGGTCCGTTGACATGGTCACTAGCGAGAAGTTAGACCTGATGGTCGCCATTTCACCGGTTTAAAAGTAAACTGCTCAAATCCTTTTCAATACCTTACTTGCTATGGTGAATAGTCTGTCGAGACAGTCCCTAGGATATGCTTTGCAAATTAGTGTTATGTTGGGAAATCTAGTGAAGGCTGATTTGGGGGAATCAGTCAACCTGCATCCACAGAAAGTTTTAACTGATAAATCTGTGGCGAAGTACATTAGGAAAAACTTGAAAGTAACTTCGGCTGGGGGTCCAGCAAGAAACTGAGGACACCGCAAGCAATATTGAGGGCGGTGAGTCACAGATAGACCAACGAGAAGGACAAGAAACTAGAGTTGTAGAGAAGGATAAGGCAGCAAGAAAAAAGCAGAAGGGAGAAATAGCGGCGGCATATAAGAAAAAGAAGAAACTGGTTAAGAAGATGGTGCCAAATCACACCGTGGAGGCTGGGAGCAAAAATGCTCCAGTTGATTCCTTGTCTCAGCCTAGCTTAGACACGGATTCGTGCCCGCGGGGTGGGCAAAAGAAAAGGGGTGGTACCAAACGAAAGCAAGTGACTGCATCTTCAGACTCAGAGTCCACTATATCCTTACCAATCAAGGACTTTGCGAAGAAGCAGAGGACACAGAGGCCAACGAAGCAAAAGAAGTCACGTAATGACAAGGTTGATTCCCAGCCTGATCCGATACCAGCCATACCCGCTGGAGGTGAAAGGACTTCTATAGTTGGTGGTCCAGAGGTTCATCCGGAGACACAAACTGGTGAGGAACACATTGCAGTTGGCCCAGAATGGCATGAGAAACAGGTTCTGAGATATATGTACAGGGTGGTGGTGATGTTCACCATGATGAAATGTTTGAAGAGAATCATGGGTATGACACCCGAATGGATCAAGAAGGCACAAATGAAAACGTTTCTAATATTGCTCAAGGGGAGCAAGGAATATCCACTGAGAATGGTCTCACTACTCCTGAAGGAGAGATGATATAAATGGATGAATGGGTTGATAAGGATGAACGACTTGAACAATATGAGAGCAGCTCTCAAAGGATGAATGACTTGAATAGGATGAGAGCAGCTCTCAATTTGAGAAGGGGGCTGCTAAATTGAAAGAGCATTGTAGTACGGTCTGATCCTGAGCACCCAGCTCCGCAGACCATAACATATGTTGGGCAAGGTATCTTTGCGCCCATACAGATAAGGGAAATCAATTGGGCGACGTACTTCTTGCAAAAGATTGCTCCTGAGGCAAAAGGAAAGGTATGCTAGAAGTAGTTGACAGGCCGAACACAGTCAAAGAACATTGTCGATTGGTGCACAACAGTGCATGGGAAGCTGTGTCAAATGCAATGGCTGTTTTTTATGAATGGATACACTTCCGCACTGTGGTCAAACTTCAGGATGTTTCCTCTTTTGAGGACCTTACTCAAATTGAATAAAAACTTTTATTGCTGGCTGAAACTGAGGAAGTGTAAGAGCTACTACAGCGACGGTCCCTGTTTATGTACAAGTTGTACGAGACGGAAGTCCCAGAAGCTATTTGATGAGCATCTGAGAAACTTCAAAATAGATGTACCGTCTGTCTACCATGATTACTTATGTATTCGTTTTCTCAACAAGGAGCTCAGGGAGATAGCAACGTAGCGTAGAGCTCAGCTTGTGCTAGCTGGTTTGCCGATTGTCGCTCCTGAAGCGTCGCTTGTAGGAGTAGCATCAGATCAATCACAAACTATTGTCTTTGAGTTTTCTTCACAGGCCGACCAAGAGCAAGCACAGGCATGAGAATCCGCTCAGTGGCAAGAGCAGCTTCAGGAAGTTGTTAGAATTGTTGTAAATATAGATGAATTTGCAGATAGAACTGGGGAGCCTTAGGCTCCAAATAATGAGCTCCAGGCTCATGACGAGCAGATAGGCGAAACACAAAACCTTTTGGGTGAACAGAAGGAACAACCGAGTTCTAGTGAGAATCCTACTCAGCTTGAGGATCCTTCTATAATACTGCGGATCATGTAAATAATTTGGGTGCAAATCCCATTTCGGAAGAGAATAACACGGAACATCAGGGTTACTCTTTATACCCATAAAATGGTTGTATATACTGCAGAAAGCAAAGACGATACCCGCGTATCTTTTCTAAAAGACTCCGATTATTCCCACGATGGCTCACAAGAGATGTTGGTTACCAGTCCCCCAAAAAGTCCTCATACTAGTTCTAAACTCGAGGAGGTCGAGAAGGTTGTTTCTTCATTGGACTCCAGGATAATGTCTATAGATTCATGGATGCTGTCTATGGATTCCAAAGTAAAGTCCGTAGATTCTAGACTTGGATCTATGGATTCAAAAATTGAACAGCTGTTGAATCTTCAGTCCTTTATAAAGCACGAATACCTCTAGGCGCGTTTTCTATGATAACATAGACACGATGGCTAGCAATGTTAAGACTTCTCAGACATCACTGGAAACCACCGTTTTACACCATCTTACCGAGCATCAAAATCAACTGGCCAGTGAACTTGGATTCGTTAAGATACAGCTGGCAGAGTTGGTTGATCACTTCAAGACAGCTGGTGATACCAAAAAGGGGGAAGGTGGCCAAAGTGGCAGTAGACCGGGGGAAGGATCTAGAAGACAAGGAGAAGGCCCAAGCAGCACAAGAGGTAAAGGGCCGAGTCCGAGCTATAGAAGGGGTGACGATAGCAACAGATTTAAGAGGAGAAAATGGTTTTGAGTGACATCATTTTTGGTGCTGTTAATGTAAATTTCTATAATTAGTCAAAGGTTAATAAAAATCTCTGTTTACGATCAAAGCTTTATCATCACCAAAAAGGGGAAATTTTTAGGATAAATTTCAGAAGTTTTGGTGATGAAAAAATAAAAGAGAAATGAGAAGTAAAAGAGATTAATCAAACCAAAGTGACAAAATCTGTACGAAGCTTACTACGTTGGACATAGAAACCAGATCGGAGCAAAGTCAAGCTGGTCAAGAAAAAACCAGCTCAGAGCATTCAGGTACGCTGGTTAAGGACAAACCAACCAAGGTAATTTGGTCAAGATGAACCAGCTCAGGATATTACCAGCTGGGCATTAGGTCATGCAGATACCAGTTCAAAGATGATTAATCAGATAATGGCAGCCTATTTGAGAAAACTCGAAGAGCAGAGAACACTGAATCACAGCTGAAAGAACAGATGGTAGATAACAAACCAGCTGTGGTGATAAGTAACCAACTGGAAGATCAGATAAGAAAACAAGTTCGAAGCAGAAATAATATTAAAAGTAATATAGAACTGAGGACATAAGAATACAAGGTTAAATATCCAAATCAGAATAAAACAGAGATAAGATCACTATGGATTTGATCAAGCTAAGAACCCGATCAAGAAAATCAGATCGATACTTATGGCCACATTTATTATCGTTGTATCCAAAGGGTATATATAGAAGAGAAGCGCAGCTGTGAAGGGGTTACGAATAAAAACACACAATGAGCTCATTGAATACACGAGCTAACCAGCCTTCACAAGAAAAAAATATAGTTCTTCTTGAACCAGCTCTCTACAAGTGACACAAGCACCGAACGCTTTATTCAACTCTGTGTCACATACTCTTCCATTTACACACTCTGTGGTGTTAAGCTATCTTTGTAAATCATAAACAGAGAGTGTAGGAGTGCTTGAGTAGCACAATCAGCTTAGTGCTGAGTATTTGTTTTGCGAACCAAATCGTGGGTCTGGATTCGTTGGTGTATTGCTAGGAGTTCTCGTGGCTGCTGGTTGAGGGATCGGGTTTTACAAAGGGTTGTATAAAACAAATCTTCTAGTGGAAACCTTCCCATCAAGGAAGAAGGGGAGACGTAGGAGAATTTGCTCCGAACTTCCAGAAACAAATCTCTTGTCCATACTTCTCTTACATTCACGCATTTGATTAATTTGTTCACTGATTGAATCGTATTATTTTCGTATAAAAATCATTTTATTACACGAGACAACAGTAGACACTGAGAACCTTCCTAGCTGGTAACCCGACTGGAAGTTTGCGTCGAGCTGTAAAATTTTTGAAAGAAACTTTCAAACCAAAATTATCCAAGGAATTCATTCACCCTCCTCTGAACTCACGAGCTTGTTTTCTATCCTAACAACAGGAATAGTTCGGAGATCAAACTATGAACTGAAATAATCGAATGGATCATACAAGGTTAGAATAATAATAGATTACTTACAACATCTTGGAGAAGTTCGCACAGATTAGCCAAGTTTATTAGATCTGAACAGAGTTCCAACTATACTAACTTCGCCTATCAGCTACGAACCTCATCCTTAGCCATCCAGCACGAGTATTGAAAACATCTTGGAGAAGTTCGAGCAGATTAATTACGCTTATCAGATCAGAACAAAGTTCCAACTAGACCAGCTTTGCCTATAAGCTCCTAACCCTTAGCCATCCAGCACGAGTACTGAAAACAACATGGAGAATTTCGAATAGATTAGCTAAGATTATCAGATAAGAACAACGCTCTAACTAGACCAGCTCCGTCTGTCAGCTCAGAACCTCATCCCTAAGCATCCAAAACGACCTATTCTCTGGAAACACATGGAGAACTCTACTTTGAAACTATTTTAGTACAACCAAGAAATTTGAAAGAGACGACTGCTCAACTGTCACAGAAACTCTTCTGTCAAACATTTGAAAACTTAAAGCCGTTTTTAAAACCGCTGAAAGCGTACAGATCCTAACATCATTTGAAAAAGATTTAAACATTACTCAAAACTCTGAAACAGAACGCAATTGAAATCAAACAGCACGCAAGAAGACCACAAGAAGCGAACAATAATATGCTTACACAGAAGCAGCAAGAGACATAGTTTACTTGCCTTTCGCTGAATGGCGGGTTGTAGAGAACAACTTAGCTTTGAATCCCCCACAAGCACGATCGAACGTTTCTTCGAAGAAAATCTTTGGTTTTTTTGTGGTTTAGGAAAGCACCCCCACCACCTTAATGAAGCAATTAAACAAGGCAGGGGTTGTCCTATCCCATACGCCAACCGTAATAATTTTCTTAAAAAAAAGATACTTTAGGCCTGTCTTAACCCATGCGCCAATAGTAATAATTTTTCTTAAAAAAGTTACTTTAGGCGTGTCTTAACCCATGTGCCAACAGTGATCATTTTGCTTAAAAAATATTATTTTTAAAATTGAACCCTGCTTGGGTTCATTCTCGGAGGAACCAACCGTGAACCGCCCATGCTAAAACCAAAGAAATCAGCTCAAGCGAAAACTGAAATGTTAAAGGGAAAAGGAAATAGCAGTTTAATCTTTCAAAACAGATTGAATAACTCGTTGGTTTACGTATTTTCTTGGCGTTATAGCTACCTTCTTATTTACCGCTGCTGCTACTTTCCCTTTTTTTGCTACTGCTGCTACCTTCCGCCTTTTTGGCATCCCAGCCCTTTTAAGATGAGGAACTATTTCTGCGAGCTAAGAGCAGAGGGAGGCGAGGCTTGAGTTAACTTCAGATGATTATTTCTGTACCTCATCAAGTAGCAATAGTCTTGTCGATGTAAGCTCCAAAGAAAGGTCAGCTTTGACTTTATCTTCCTGTTTGAGCAAATCAAAATTATGTCTCCACTGTTTGTCAACCATCGTAACGTGTGACTCACGTAGGTCTTCAAGACTAAGCTCGAGAGACTTTATTCGCTGATCGAATTCGGACTTGAAAGAATTTGATAACTCTTGAGATTTCAGTTGGTTGAGACCAAGATTGTGTACTGAGTCTCTGAGTTGATCAGCTATCTGGTTATGTACCGAAGCTGTGCGAGAGTCTACAAGAACGCGACCTGTCTGAGCGGGCTTAAATTTTTCACAAGAAACATCAGCAGCTTCAAACAATGAAGAAATTGAAACGGTTCTAACTGTGCATCCTCTTCGAAAAATCCACAAAAATGTTCAGCACGCTGGCCACGCTGAAAACTGAAAGAAGAACAAACTCTGTAAGTGTACTGGAGAATGAAAAACTAGATCTGTACACCTATTCACTGCAACGTGGATGATCCTGAATGCCTTGACAGAGGAAGAAGCTCTTCCAACAGTCTTCCTTTTGCGTTTCACCGCTGGGTGAGCATGTGAGGTTTGAGATTCAAAAATTTTGATTAATTGGGAGTTATGGATTATCGAATTTCAGATTTTGGTTTAGAGTTGTTCAGCTTTGAGTCACTAGGTGCTATCGGGAGAAATCTATGTTGAATTTGGAGTTGATTCGTTGAGTCTTTCGATAAGAGATGTGATTCCAGTAGTAATTCAGACTTGAGGATCATCGCTGGAAGAAGATGGGCCAACAACGTCTTTGCGCGGGAATTTGTGAGCATTCAGATGTGAGTACTCAATAGTGATGCGTCGTCGTTTTGCAATTTCAGATGTCTCGCTAGTGAGTGAAATCTGTTCAATGGCGTGACCAGATGTCAACGCGGGTCAACGGTGCTGAGTAGCTAGCGAGCGCTGATATGAGAGTAGCGAGAGACATCTGATGCGTTAGCGCGCGGGTGTGAGAAGCTGCCACGTGTTGGTCAACACATCTGAGTTGACTGCTGCTGTTAGCACTGTTCAGGTGTTGCTAGCGAGAGAGATATCTGTTCCAGCTGTTGAAGCTCTGCTACGTCATTTTGATTAATTAGCGCGATGTCGTTTGCTGTTGTGCATTAGAGGAGTATAGCGAAGTTTGATTCGTAACAGCTGGGCCAGCTGTGAGTAAGCGCTGGATTCAGAAGTGAGGATTCCTGCTGTAGTGCAAGATGGGATCTGAGTGGATAAGAGCAGAAGCTAGATTCGAGGTATTAAATGCAAGTGCTGTTTGACACTTAGCTTATTTTCGAACCCGATATTTATTATCTCCTTCCCCGATACCCTAGAAACCCTTAATGTTCACCGAGCACTATTTCTCCGATTTGCCGTCAATTTCCGCCGCTGTTTGGAGCAATACTGGTGGCGCTGAGCTCATCTTGCTTAGCTCTTTCGATTGTTACCAGTTAGGTGACCTGCTTCGACGCGTAGGAGGAGCACGAAGGAATTCTTGTGTTCGTGAATTTCTGCGACAGTTGACCTGAGAATTCCTTAGTTCATTTGAGATTCTGGGTAAGAGTTCCTTACTGTTTTTAGCTTAGTTCTAGTTGTTAGAACCTGAGTTGATAGTTAGAACCAGATATGAGTTCTGACCGTAGGCAGTGAGGTGTAGAAGTTCATATTTGAGATAAGTTATAAATTTCTTGATAGATTTGAGTTCCTCGGGAAGTTCCTGCTGTATTTGTGAGACCAGCGAAGGAGCAGATTGGTGAAGGCTGAGTTGCCGTGTCCTGGTGAAATCTGTTGAGGTAGAATTTGAGAGTTGAGGTACGAATTGAGCTTATGATTACTGCTTTGGCATAAGCGTGTAGTGTTTTGAAGCATGAATGATGCTCTGTGAAATCTGTTGTATGATTATTGTGTTTTACGTGAATAGTTGTGGCTCCTACCTGAATTTATATGTTCTGTTTACTTGAATTATGCATGTTGAAATCAGATATGAATTTCATGGCATTCATGCATACATATTGAGCCTAATGATTGATTGAGAACCTGAGAAAGAGCCACATTGTGATCGGTAGACAGATGTGTCGTTCTTGAAGGGTCCAACGCTATCATCGAAGTGGTGACCGACTGATAGGTCGTGTCTGAATACCACCGAGCTGTGATGGGTAATTGAGTGGCCACCCTTGAAGATCACGGACCGATGATTTCCACCGACTGATTGGCTGTGCGTGGTATAGAGGCTCGACTTTGATTTGCCAGGCTGACTCGTTGGCATAGATTGACCGATTCTTTGACAGCCCTCATGCATTCATGTTTTGAGATACTGCATGTTTATGAGTTGCTGTTGTCTTAGTTCTCTTCGTACTGAGGTTTGACCTCATATTTCTTTTCCTACTTTTGTGTTCTTGGGTCTGTGTTGCCCATTGAAGGAGCTTCAGGTAATCTGACTGGGCAGAGGGGAGCTTCAGCTAATAGATCCCCGTTTGGTTGAGTCACAGTGTATTTATATTATGTATTGAGCCAGGGGATGTCCTCTGCCTTTATGTATTTGGGGATCTGTAGTTTGAGATTTATTTGATTACCTGTCTGTGTTTGGATTTTGAGTTAAATCCTATTTTGAGTATGCATTATTTTGAATGACAATTTTGAGTTCAGGCCCATGTATTTCAAAAAGTTTTTAAGCCCTATTTTATGCTTCCGCTATTATGTGCTTAATTGTGTTGTTAATCCTTGTTGATTAGCACGGGGCCTGATATTTTTGGTATCAGAGCTTAAATTGGGATAAGTTCATTTTCCTTTGATCACACTCGAGTCTATGCACAGAGATTTGATTTGCTTTAGCTTGACTCTGTGACTTGCTTGATTTGATATCTGCCTCTGTGATTACCTGCTGTTAGTCTAACCCTGAGATTTGATTAGATGTCACCGACGAGAGGTAGAGGTAGGACTGCTAGATGTTTCGCTGAGGAGTCTAGGGCCTCGAAGAGCGACTAGGATGTTCAGCAGAATGTGCCTTTGCGCCGTAGAGAGAGACATGCAGAGGTGGAGGATGTTAGAGTAGGTGTCCAACTAGCTAACTCGTGGCGTGTGGGTTCTTATTGACTCTTTGTAAAACGATCTTTATTTATGAAATTCGTATTCTTTTATGGCATTCTTTATCTTCATTATTTTATAATGTTAACAATTGTGTTGGATAAAGACCTAGAATTCACCATAGTGTATGTTAGATGTGATAGTGGATATGATGGCTATCATGAAACACATCTAATAGTCACTGTGTATTCTAAACTCGTTCCTAGTCGATTGGGCCGTCAAAATGAGGATAAGGCCGCCCGAGTTTGAGAATAGCATCTGTGATGTGAAGTACCACGTTTCATTGGTAGGGAACATTGTGATGTTCTGAGTATGCATATGGATAATTTTGATTAATTAGTGCGACGTCGTTTGCTGTTGTGCATTAGAGGAGTATAGCGAAGTTTGATTCGTAACAGCTGGGCCAGCTGTGAGTAAGCGCTGGATTCAGAAGTGAGGATTCCTGCTGTAGTGCAAGATGGGATCTGAGTGGATAAGAGCAGAAGCTAGATTCGAGGTATTAAATGCAAGTGCTGTTTGACACTTAGCTTATTTTCGAACCCGATATTTATTATCTCCTTCCCCGATACCCTAGAAACCCTTAATGTTCACCGAGCACTATTTCTCCGATTTTCCGTCGATTTCTGCCGCTGTTTGGAGCAATACTGGTGGCGCTGAGCTCATCTTGCTTAGCTCTTTCGATTGTTACCAGTTAGGTGACCTGCTTCGACGCGTAGGATGAGCACGAAGGAATTCCTATGTTCGTGAATTTCTGCGACAGTTGACCTGAGAATTCCTTAGTTCATTTGAGATCTGGGTAAGAGTTCCTTACTGTTTTGAGCTTAGTTCTAGTTGTTAGAACCTGCGTTGATAGTTAGAACCAGATATGAGTTCTGACCGTAGGCAGTGAGGTGTAGAAGTTCAGATTTGAGATAAGTTATAGATTTCTTGACAGATTTGAGTTCCCCGAGAAGTTCCTGCTGTGTTTGCGAGACCAGCGAAGGAGCAGATTGGTGAAGGCTGAGTTGCCGTGTCCTGGTGAAATCTGTTGAGGTAGAATTTGAGAGTTGAGGTACGAATTGAGCTTATGATTACTGCTTTGGCATAAGCGTGTAGTGTTTTGAAGCATGAATGATGCGCTGTTAAATCTGTTGTATGATTATTGTGTTTTACGTGAATAGTTGTGGCTCCTACCTGAATTTATATGTTCTGTTTACTTTAATTATGCATGTTGAAATCAGATTTGAATTTCATGGCATTCATGCATACATATTGAGCCTAATGATTGATTGAGAACCTGAGAAAGAGCCACATTGTGATCGGCAGACAGATGTGTCGTGCTTGAAGGGTCCAACGCTATCATCGGAGTGGTGACCGACTGATAGGTCGTGTCTAAATACCACCGAGCTGTGATGGGTAATTGAGTGGCCACCCTTGAAGATCACGGACCGATGATTTCCACCGACTGATTTGCTGTGCGTGGTATAGAGGCTCGCCTTTGATTTGCCAGGCTGACTCGTTGGCATAGATTGACCGATTCTTTGACAGCCCTCATGCATTCATGTTTTGAGATACTGCATGTTTATGAGTTGCTGTTGTCTTAGTTCTCTTCGTACTGAGGTTTGACCTCATATTTCTTTTCCTACTTTTGTGTTCTTGGGTCTGTGTTGCCCATTGAAGGAGCTTCAGGTAATCTGACTGGGCAGAGGGGAGCTTCAGCTAGTAGATCCCCGTTTGGTTGAGTCACAGTGTATTTATATTATGTATTGAGCTAGGGGATGTCCTGTGCCTTTATGTATTTGGGGATCTGTAGTTTGAGATTTATTTGATTACCTGTCTGTGTTTGGATTTTGAGTTAAATCCTATTTTGAGTATGCATTATTTTGAATGACGATTTTGAGTTCAGGCCCATGTATTTCAAAAAGTTTTTAAGCCCTATTTTATGCTTCCGCTATTATGTGCTTAATTGTGTTGTTAATCCTTGTTGATTAGCACGGGGCCTGATATTTTTGGTATCAGAGCTTAAACTGGGATAAGTTCATTTTCCTTTGATCACACTCGAGTCTAGGCACAGAGTTTTTATTTGCTTTAGCTTGACTCTGTGACTTGCTTGATTTGATATCTGCCTTTGTGATTACCTGCTGTTAGTCTAACCCTGAGATTTGATTAAATGGCGCCGACGAGAGGTAGAGGTAGGACTGCTAGATGTTTCGCTGAGGAGTCTAGGGCCTCGAAGAGCGACGAGGATGTTCAGCAGAATGTGCCTTTGCGCCGTAGAGAGAGACATGCAGAGGTGGAGGATGTTAGAGTAGGTGTCCAACTAGCTAACTTGTGGCGTATGGGTTCTTATTGACTCTTTGTAAAACGATCTTTATTTATGAAATTTGTATTCTTTTATGGTCTATTCTTTATCTTCTATTACTTTATAATACAGATTAGCCCTTATTACTCGAAACGTCATTGAGACTCTACATGATAGATACCTCACTTTGACCCGTTTATCGACTCAGTTGGGGTCATTAGGTGGCGGGATTGGGTGAGGTCCCGATGCATGTAGGAGTCGATGCTTCGTTGTCGAGGATTCACCGCTCGCCTTTGTGCGTGGATATCCTATGCTATCTGAGGAGATAATAGTGTGATAAATCTCTGGCCAGAGTACTAGATCTGTTTTAGGTGAATGGGTTTACCTAGTAACACACGTAATGTCACTATTTGATCTCCGAGATGTATTCATGGTTATTGGATCTCTAGCGACTCTCGATTTACCAATGGTCATTGATCTGATCGGGATATTTGTGTTGAAAGGACCGTAATGTACTCTAACCATGACCGACTGGTTCTTAAGGCACTATCAGTGATACCTAGGGGATCATGGGGCGATGTTGCTAGACGCTTTACCATGATCCGATGGGCTAGTCAAAAAATGTGGTTTCGAAGTCACACATGTTGTGGGCCCACGGCTAGCTGTATCCCTGAACCATTGAGGGTCACACAAGTACTGGTTTCTCGATTCCCGCACGGAAATTAAGCTCAATTTGTTGAGCATAGGAGGAGGAAGGATGGAAGTGCGACTTCCTAAAATTAAACAGGGGTCAAAATGCAATTTCCCTAAAGTTTGGGCTAGTTTGACTATCCTTGAAACTTGCAGGGGCCAAACTGCTATTTTGGACTAGGTGGTCCGAAAAATTGTTTTCGCATCATAATACTCAGTTTTGTAAACTGTGTAGATCGGTCCGATCTGATTGTCGATCGGGATTATGATGGAGCCACGGTGATGGACTTGAAACGAATGTTCACCCTGGGCCTGGACCCGACCCAAGCTCATTGGACCGGTTCAAACCCATGCATCCTCTATATATATATTGGCCCCAGGGTTGCATTACATACAACATAACTACACAAAACCCTAGAGCAAGCCTCCCTCCCTCCCTCTCTACTCCTCTCGGCCGCCGCCCCCCCATGCGCCGCCGCCCGCTGCCGCGCACCGTCGCCTGTCGCCGTCGTCGGACTTGTTCCGACTACCTCGACGAGGAGATTCCGTCCGTGAAATATTCGTCGCGTTTTCTAGTGCAGACCGACGAAGGGATCGAGATTTCAGTCGTGGACCGGATTAGGATAACGACAACCACCTACCGTTGAAGTGCCGATTTCCTCGTGAAATTGGTCGGAGCCAGGCGCCTAGACGCCAGCAAGGTACCAATTCCCACCCCTTTTAAATTGTATCCCTACTTGTAATGTCTATTTAAATGTAAATATTACACTTAGTGGTAGGACTTTTTGAAGATGGTGGAGATGATGATCAAAGATATTGCAGACCGAAGATTTGTAAAACTGAAAGCTAAGGTAATAGGATTGCATTTGCATACTGCATGTCACCTAGGATTGGACCTAGATCCGTGCTTGGCAACCACGGATCGCATAGCTCTTGCTTATCGGTCATCCCAATTATATATGCGTGATATATATCTGTTGAATCCGCGATTTTGAATTTGATTTAAAATTATTGAGACCAAATTTCAAAATTAAAATCCCTCATTTTAAATTTGATTTAAAATTTATATCAAGATTAAAAATTTATTCGATAAACTAAGGGAATTTAAATATTGTTTAAAATTTCCTTCCTTCCATCAACAATGAGTGTACGTCGATGCTACCCGTATACATGGCCCGGCTCATTTTATTGAGGGGGTTATGTATGTCGGAAAGCTGTACACGTCATTGACATTCGCTGTGAGTTGGTTGGAACTCCCTTTAACGTTGACTCATATTATTGGGGACGTTAAGGGGACCGTCCATCACAACTCAACATTGATGGGTCATCTTGACACGTGATAGTAATCGGCGTCATATTATTGGGCCCTTACTGGACGTGAGGTGAATACATGGAGGTTGCACCTGTTGCAATTGGGCTCTACCTTTTGAGGTCATGGTTGGCTGATATTATTCGGTACCATGATTTCTTGATTGGGCTCTGTGTACCCACTAAGGAAACTTGCTTTCTCGATTTCATTAAAGGGTGGTGAAATCGTTAAAATAGTGGGAGGGTAATTCATAACACTAAATGACCATGTTTTATGTCTTAGCGTTTTTCATGAATAGTTAGTAATGCATGTCTGTTTTCTTTTCAGTATAAACTGCTATTACAATGTCTTCAATCAAAAATCAACTTGCTGCTATACTGGATAGCAACAAGTTCACTGGTTTGAACTACCAAGATTGGCTTCGAAACCTCAAGATTGTCTTGGCTTCGGAGAAACTTCTCTACACGCTAGAGAAGACCCCTCCGAAGGAAGCCCCGGCCGATGCCAGTCCTGAGGAACTGGCTAAGCTGGACAAATGGTGGGACGACGAGCTAAAGGCACGGTGCTATGTGATAGCACCTGTGCGAACTGGTCAAGCAGGTGGCCGCCCCGTGCGCACACGTTGCGCACGGCGTGCGGCGCGGTGGCTGCACGCGTGCGATCGGCGGCACATCGCCCGTGCGGCGGCTCCGAGGCGGCGATGCGACGGCTGTTTTTGATTTATAGGGGTTTTTTTCAGGGCTGTCCCGGACGGCCCGAGGGGTTTTCAGGCCAATATTTGTTATTGGGCCCTTTTGGTCGGACCAAAATTAATTTTTGAAATTTTTTACCTAAATTATTTTAAGCCCAATTTGATGCAATTGAAAATGAACAAAATAAGATTTTATTTATAAAATATGATTTTATATTTAAAATATGATTTGTTGGAAAATATCAAACTTGATTTGATTATTTTATTTATGTCAATTAATTGAATTGATTGTGTTTGGGGTGATCGAGAGCAATGCCCAATGTGTTAGGTGTATGCTAGGTTTTACATTTTTGGTTGTAATATTGTTGATATCATTTTAAAAGTGGGCCTGGTTTATGACCCGTTCCCATCCGTTTAAAATTGTATCCCTATTTGTCATGGTTATTTAAATGTAAATATGGAGATGATGATCAAAGATACTGAAGATCGAAGATTTGTAAAACTTGAAGCTTATGTAATAGGATTGCATTTGCATACTGCATGTCACCTAGGATTAGATCTAGATCCGTGCTTGGCAACCACGGATCGCATAGCTCTTGCTTATCGGTCATCCCAATTATATATGCGTGATATATATCTGTTGAATCCGCGATTTTGAATTTGATTTACAATGAGTGTACGTCGATGCTACCCGTATACATGGCCCGACTCATTTTATTGAGGGGGTTATGTATGTCGGAAAGCTGTACACGTCATTGACACTCGCTGTGAGTTGGTTGGAACTCCCTTTAACGTTGGCTCATATTATTGGGGACGTTAAGGGGACCGTCCATCACAACTCAACATTAATGGGTCATCTTGACACGTGATAGTAATCGACGTCATATTATTGGGCCCTTACTGGACGTGAGGTGAATACATGGAGGTTGCACCTGTTGCAATTGGGATCTACCTTTTGAGGTCATGGTTGGCTGATATTATTCGGTACCATGATTTCTTGATTGGGCTCTGTGTACCCACTAAGGAAACTTGCTTTCTCGATTTCATTAGAGGGTGGTGAAATCGTTAAAATAGTGGGAGGGTAATTCATAACACTAAATGATCATGTTTTATGTCTTAGCGTTTTTCATGAATAGTTAGTAATGCATGTCTGTTTTCTTTTCAGTATAAACTTCTATTACAATGTCTTCAATCAAAAATCAACTTGCTGCTATACTGGATAGCAACAAGTTCACTGGTTTGAACTACCAAGATTGGCTTCGAAACCTCAAGATTGTCTTGGCTTCGGAGAAACTTATCTACACGCTAGAGAAGACCCCTCCGAAGGAAGCCCCGGCCGATGCCAGTCCTGTGGAACTGGTTAAGCTGGACAAATGGTGGGACGACGAGCTAAAGGCACGGTGCTATGTGATAGCATCGATGTCTAACGAAATGCAGCGGCGTTTTGAGAAGACAGAGTATGTTGCTGGCATACACCTTCATCTTAAGGAGCTGTATGGGGAGAACTCTCGGACTGAGAGGTTCACTACTGTCAAGGAGCTCATGACGAGCCGCATGCGCGATGGGACTTCGGTCCGCGAGCATGGGGTTCGTATGATTGGGCTCATTGTGATAGCATCGATGTCTAACGAAATGCAGCGGCGTTTTGAGAAGACAGAGTATGTTGCTGGCATACACCTTCATCTTAAGGAGCTGTATGGGGAGAACTCTCGGACTGAGAGGTTCACTACTGTCAAGGAGCTCATG
>KV000538.1:0-10522 GCA_001598015.1 Dorcoceras hygrometricum | reverse complement strand
GTCCGAACGAGGGTAGTTTGATAGATCACCAGGTCACTATCCATCTGCATGCTCAGAACATCACAATGTTCCCTACCAATGAAACATGGTACTTCACATCGCAGATGCTAGTCTCAAGCTCGGGCGGCCTTATCCTCATTTTGATGGCCCAATCGACTAGGAACAAATTCAGAATGCACATTGACTATTAGATGTGTTTCATGATAGCCATCATATCCACTATCACATCTAACATACACTATGGTGCATTCTAGGTCTTTATTCAACACAATTGTTAACATCATATGACATAATGAAAATAAAGAACGCCATAAAGAAATGCGAATAACATATATAAAGATTGTCATATACAAGAGTCAATAAAAACCCACACGCCACAAGTTGGCTAGTTGGGCATCTACTCTAACAGCATCCGCCACGCTATGCGCATCCACTTGCGCGATGTTCAGGCGATGTGTAGGACGCTCCCGCAACGTCTGCGCGTATCGTGCACGTGGGACGTGCGGGACGCTCCCGCAAAGGGCGGAGCGAAGCGCGCGCGGGATATGCGGGACGATCCTGCAAAGTCCGCAGCGATGCGCGCACGGGATATACGGGACGATGTCGCAATGTCCACCCAAGAAATGCGAGACGGTCCCGCAACGTCCGTGCGGGAAATGTGGGACGATCCCGCAATGTCCGAGCGATGGGCAGCGGGACAGGCCCGGCGGCGATTCTTCGGATTTTTTTTAAAAAAATCGAGTTTTTGATACAATTAAGCAGAAATCATGTATTGACATATCCGAGCCTTAGGCTATGATACCAATATTGGCGTAGCGATGGATCCGGTTCCCACTCCCGGGGACCAGCAGAAATTTAAAAATTTGAATGCGTGGGAACGGTCAATACACGAAAGTAAAAGCCAAACATACATAGGATGTTTGCAGCATTTACCTCTGGCGATTAGGCGCCTGGATCCGACCAGTCCACGAGGTAAATGACCCTTCAACGGTTGAACTATTGATGAACGCCCAATCCGGTCCACGATCGGAATATCAATTCCTTCACTTGTCTGCACTAGAAAACTAGTGAAGATTTCACGAACGGAATCTTCACGTCGAGATGGCCGGAACAAATTCCGGCGACGGCGACGGCGAGAGGAGGAGTGCAAGAGGACGGGATGGGAGTTATAGAGTTGTCAATACAACTTGGTGTGTGCAAATGACTCTCCTCAGGTCTATAGATTTTTCATGGGTTTAAACCAGGTTAATGGGCCTAGGGAACATTGGTTTCAAGTCCATCGTTGTGGCTTCATCATAATTTCGATCGATAATCAGATCGGACCGATCTTTATAGTTTACAAAACTGAACATTATGATGTGAAAACAATTTTTCGGACCACCTAATCCAAAATAGCAGTTAGGCCCCTATCAGCTAAAAGGAAAGTCACTTACCCAGCTAATTTTAGGAAGTCATATTTCCATCATTCCTCCTACTATACTCAACAAATTGAGTATAATTTCCAAAAATTGAGAAACTAGTACTTGTGTGACCCTCAATGTTCAGGGATACAGCTAGTCGTGGGCTCACAACTCTCTGTGACTCCAAAAACACATTTTTGGATTTACCCATCGGATCATGGTAAAGTGTCTAGCAACATCGTCTCATGATCCCCTAGGTATCACTGAAAGTGCCTACAAGAACCAGTTGGTCATGGTTAGCGTACAGTACGGTCCTTTCAGCTTAAATATCCCGACCGAATCAATGACCATCGGTAAATCGAGAGTCCCTAGAGATTCGATAGTGATGCATACATCTTGGAGATCAAAAAGTGACATAGCATGTGCTATTAGGTAAACTCATTTACCTAAAACACATCTAGTACTCTGACCAGCGATTTGTCACACTATTATTTTCTCAGATAGCATAGGATATCCACGCACAAGGACTAGCGTTGAATCCTCGACAGCGAAGCATCGACTCCTACATACATCAGGACCTCATCCAATCCCGCCACCTGATGACCGCAACTAAGTCGATAAACGGGTAAAAGTGAGGCACCTATCATGTAGAGTCTCAATGATGTTTCGAGTAGTGAGGACTAATCTGTAGAATCAAAATCTCGGACTTGATCCACTCGAAAAATGATAACCACTTTGGAAAGTCCGAACGAGGGTAGTTCGATAGATCACCAGGTCACTATCCATCTGCATACTCAGAACATCACTATGTTCCCTACCAATGAAAAGTGGTACTTTGCATCGCAGATGCTATTCTCAAGCTCGGGCGGCCCTTATCCTCTTTTGGACGACCCAATCGACTATGGACTCGTTTAGAATACACGTGATTATTAGATGTGTTTCATGATAGTCATCAAATCCATTATCACATCTAACATATACTATAGTGCATTAAGGTCTTTATTCAACAATTTGTAATCATAATAATGAAGATAAAAAATACCGTAGATATACGAATTTCATAAATAAAAATCGTTTTACATAAAGTCAACAAGAACTCACGTGCCACTATATAAATCCTGGTTTTTCTAATTTCCCCGTAACCTCGTGTACTCCCAAATCCAATAAACAACAAGGGAGTGAAAATTCGTTTAAGTTTGATTTTTGACCATGAACACCGCCCTTTATTTATTAACCAGAAAGTGTCGAAGTGCTTCATCCCAGGTTGTTATGGAACATCTGGCCGCCATCTAGGTTTCTTTTCAAGTTGTGAGGTCAAAAACCTTAAAAGCTGATCGGCGAAGTATCTCCCTACATTACATTCCAATGCCACATAAATTTTATTCAAGAAAAGAAAAACGATTACCAATTCAACCAAAATCTTGATTGATATCCTTCAATCCCTTCAACGGATGCCTCGTTAATGGATCCGCACTACATACAAAGACTTAGAGACGAGGTCATTTACCTCCACTCGTTGTGGCATCAAGGCCCTCCTAGACCAGCCGCCGTGGCCCAAGCCCCAAACTTTTTGCGACCCTCGAACACCGCTCATTTCAAGAGAGAGGGAAGACGACTTGGCAGAAGAGGGAGGAAATCCAAGAAAAACGAATCCCAATAACCAAGCACCCGAGCCCATGTCGTCACCAGGAAAAGAATGGCCATTTGTCACTCCTCCGCCGGCAGAGGCCACCTCTTCTTGGGGGACTTTAGCCGCGAAACCCGTTCAATTGCACAAATCGAGCTCACCTGAAGAACAGTCGAAGTTTTCTGGAAGAAATGCCCAGATGAAAGCCCTAAAGACTGTCCGTGATTTTCTCATGGGTAATGATGATGATGCCGACAGTGAATCTGGTTCAATTGGTAGCAGCAGTGACGAAGATGATGAGTTTATGGAGGAAGATGATGGGCGCAAGGAGTACACTTTCTTCCTCAAGGTGGTAACGGAGGACGCTGAGTTAAAAGATTACTACGGGAAGAATTATGCCAAAGGGGAGTTTATTTGTTTTATCTGCGCTACAGTGGGTGGCAAGAATACCGGGAAGAGGTTTAAGGGTTGCTTGCCGCTCGTTCAGCATTCGATTACGGTTGCAAAGACGAAGAGGAGGCGTGCACACAGGGCGTTTGGGCAGGCTGTTTGTAAGATTTTAGGTTGGGACATTGATAGACTTTCCACTGTTGTCTCTTTACTGAGTGATAGTTCAGTTGGGGCACAGGTAATTTTAACCTTCTTTTGGTAAAATAATTATAGAACTCCATCGAAAGCAGGTTGAAATGGGGGAAAAACTTCTTTCGGGCTTGTGCATGTTCAGATGAAGGTGAACATGTGTTCTGTATAATATGGATTTTGGTTTTTGCAGGTTGGCCAGAATGCTGATGGTAAGGATAACTCAATTGGCATTGACAAAATGTTGGCTTCTGAAGATGGTAATAACTGCGAAGTAGTGCTGCAAAATGCGACCTCTGATAGTGGAAGTTTGGCCTCTACGGATAAAGGAATCGCTGTATGTAATTCTTGTTTGAGTTTGTCATGTGTCTTTCAACAATCTTGAAAATTCTGGAGGGTTATGTGTGAACTTATGCAATATTTGACTTTGGTTTTTGCGGTAGAATTCAACTGGAACGGATGCTAATATCACCTTGGAAGGTCTTGACGTGGTGCAAACTTCTAACGTTGAGGAGACTGTGACAGGAGGATTGACTGGTGTAAGTATTTGGATCAAGTTTCTATCTTTGTATTCCTCTGCTTTCTGGTGCAGGATTTGGTATTGGTTAGTAGCAATAAAGACTTGTTGTTTCTGAAGGATTTAGTGTATGTGAAGTAGGGTAGTCTGGGAACTGTTCTGATTTGTGTGAGTTTGTCTTGTCCTTTATCAATCTCTTAATTGCAGCTGGTTTAGGCATGAATTTGGGATAGTGTTTGACATTTCTTGTTTGTTAAAGAATTGTTTGGTTGACGATGATGTTAATAACACCATGGAAGGACTTGGCGCTGTGGATCTTTCCAATGAGGAGACTGTGGCAGAGGGATTGAAAAGTGTGAGTTGTCTCAGTTGAATTTCTTTTCTTAGAATATTATCTTTTCTCATGTGTGATTTATGTTTTTAGATTGCATTTATGAAATGTGGTATATGAAGGATTCACTTCATGTAATCGTGGAGGCACTTTGAACTGTTATGAAGTCATTGATTTATGTCTTCTTTCTCTCTCGAATTAGATGTAAATCTATGTAGTGACTTGGCTGAGGGATTGGCTTTGGTCCTAGCAACTGCACGTCACAAAAACTTTTCTACAAACAAATGAATAGCACCTGTGAGAACTTATTCGAGCTAACTTACATGCAATGCGATCCTTTTATCTATTTCAGATGGAACCTGGGGCATTGGTTTGTCTAGGTCTTGTAAGACACCATTATTTACATATTCGTTCCGCCATAAATAATATGTGAAACCACGATTGTCAATGATATGTCCTCCAGTAGTCCGGCTCTAGATTCATCTGAGTCAGATGAGTTCTTTAGAAGCCGTATGATAAACTTACTCAACGAGCACCTATCCGTCTCTGCTGCTTTCCACATCAATATCGGTATCAATAAAAAGCTAACACCCAACATTGGGGAGACATCCTGTGATATATCACTGTCACTAGGAATGTATTTCAAAGTTGCGTTACATGAGTAACTATATTCTTTAAATTTGCAATATTGAAGACCCGATCATTGAACAACGCACGTATGTTTAGATGAAAAGATAATATTATATTTAATATTGTTATTTGAACGCTTGTCTTTTTAGGATCAATACAAAGACAACCAACTGTTATTTTAATAGTCACTATCCACCATTTGCTGTGTGGAGGGTTGAATATGTGCAACTGTCTTATTTAATTTGCTTTTTCATTTGTTCTCATGGTGTTCAGGATTTATATTTCTTTGTACAATAGTTTCTTTCAGTAGTATGCCTTTAGCATAGCTGCGCCATTTGGTTGTGTTTTCGGCGCAGGCCAATTCTAATGTTTTAGTAATTTATGTGGAACATGTATGGATATATATTTGAAACTTATGATGGTAATAAAAAGTGACTTTGTGTGATAATAAATAAAACATGAAATAAAGTGCTGTTCTTAGAAAAAGTGGAGTTAAAAGATATTCATAGTACATAATTATGTTTTGAATTGAGACTTGAATATGAGATTCATTGAACATTGTGAAAAAAGATTTTTTTCAAAAAAATTCATATGTATTATAGATAAATGTATTTCGCGTTGTGGAGTTTGTAAAGGCAGAAGAAATTGAACTTTATTTCTTATGGCTGGTAGGATTAATCTTTTATTAATTGTGTTTGGAGTTATCTGTGTATGTCTACATGAGAGGTAAAAGCGGTAACAGTGTCCGAGACTTCGAGTTATTGATCGATCTTTCATCAAGTTCTTCCATTGGCACAGATTGATCCTGCATGCACTAGAACAAGATGAAATGCTATTAAAATGAGTGCTTGTTTGACTCTAGCAGCAGTAGTGTCTGGTGATCTCATGTTTATGTATTATCCATATTGTAGGGAATCCTTGTAGCGAATGATGATGGGCAGAAGGAAGAAGACGGAGCTAGTAACAGATAATTTTCGCGGTGAGAAAATCAGTGGGTGGCAGACACGGAGCTCAGAATGACACAATGTTCTCCTAAAACCGAAAATCGTTTATACGATTTATAGTTTTCAAAAAAAATATTAAATTGGAAATATGTTCCAAATCTAGTTCCCACCATCACCTGTTGCTCTAGGGCAATATGTAGAAAAATTCAGTGGAGACAAGTTTGCTAGGATTTGTAAGATTTGCTTCATTCATTTTCTTTGATATTTTTGAATCATCTACCAAAATTAAATATGACGATACCATTAAATTGGATTGGCAATAGATCTTATGGTATACTTACCAAAAAAATTGGTCTGGTCTACGGCCTAGGACAGACAAAGTGTGGATCTGTGCTTGTTCAATAAGAACCATTCGATGCAACCATGAATGAATAAGAAGCGTTGGATTCAACCAAAGAGTATTTTGATTAACCGTCAAGCTTATAACACTTACTATATGGAACAAAATCAACAAATTATATAACACTCGTATAAAAATATGTAAAATCAATAAACATTGAAACTTCATTCTTTCAAACATCAGACACAAAAACCCGGGGCTTTTTTGTAGTTAAAATTAAAATTTTAAAATTAATTTCCATGGTAAACATTAGTTGCAAAATTTTTATTTTTAAAATAAATTATAAAAAAAACCGAAGATCCTTGTAGATGGGATAGATGTGCTTAATCCTTTTTTTATAAAATATAATATCTGAAAACTTTTCTTAGGTGAGGTGTGGGTGCGAATAGTGCTGAAATATGTGGTCTCCTCTTTTGCATGTCAAGAAACAGGCGTTGCACCGCTTCATCTTGCTGGGTAGGTGGATTATAAAATATTGACGCCAAATTTTAATGGATAATATTATCTCTATTATGGAAAAGACCGACAGTACTAGTAATCGTAAGTCTGATTTTTAAGAGATATGAGGCAGAACTAGCAGTGAAACGAACTGAAACTCTAGATTTTTTTTTATAAATTGCGGAATCAACATTCTTTAAAATTATAATTCGAACATTAAAGTTTTTTCTCAACATCACTTTAAACATAAATAAATAAATATCTCAAAAATCACATCATTCTTTCTGTCTTAAAATCAGAGTAGATAAATATTTGCGGAAAACTGAACATGTCTAATAAAACGAAATGAAAACATCTAAGTGATCACGGGATGATAGCTGCAGCGGGCGATTAGAGGTCCTCACCACCAGTCGGGATAAAATCCATGACAGGATCACCTGCACCATTTAAACCTAATGAGCCTAAAGGCCCAACATGCTCTATCGGATAATAACAAAGTACGTATAATAAAACCGCATGCAAGCACATAATTAGCTTAAAATAACTTAAAAAAACATGTATGCATGAAAGATCATAAATCATGGCTCAAAAGTTAGTCGTAAAAGTACGTAATTGTATATCATAACGTAATGAGGCATAAACATAACATAACATAATGTAAAAGACGTGTGAGTCGTATCCATGATGTGTGGGCCATTACATTAACGATTGATCAATCATAAAAAACCAACGTACGTGACGATGCGTTTCACCCGACCTTACCTCGGGATCCCTCACACCTCTATGCTGCCACTTCATCATTCCGTGAACACATGGATCCATAAGCTCATTATAACATTAACAGAGGTTCATCGGGCCCGGCATCCCGATTTCGCTCATCATTAATTGCCAAAAACCACTAAATCCCTCAAAATATTTTCTTTCCTTTCATGCCTTAACATTTCATAAAGGTTTCATGATGCGTGTACGCCATAAAACATGCAATTTAAAAAGCTTAGCCCATCAATATATATTTAATTCCTTTAAAAAATGCATAATCATTGACGTAAAATATTACATATATAATTAAATATATATTTATGGGCTTTTATATTTTCTTCCCCCGATCAAGGACCGGTTCAAGTGATGGTCCACTAACTCTAAGCCCAAAGCCTAGACCTGATCTTAAAATGTAACTTAACCAAAAACTCAACTTGGCCCATTAAACTAAAAATTTCATTTTAAAATTGTTAAAAGTACTCGGTCCTATAACTTAGAAATCAGACATTAAATTTTGCTAAAATATCAGTACCATAAATTAAAAATCTAACTTTTAAACTTAATACAACTTATTAGGCCCATAACTAAGGGAATTTTGACTTTAAAATTGTTTGGGTCTTGTTACCCATTTGCAGGATCTTCAGGTAACCAAGCTGGATCGAGTGGAGTACCAGCTGGTCGATCCCCGTTCCTTTGAGTCCCAGTTATTATTGTATATGTATTGAACTGGGGGATGCCCCGTGTTTTTATGTCTTGGGGATCTGTATTTGAGTTGAGTATTGATTGTTACCTGTTTTATATGAGTTTGAGTCAACTCGTATTTTGATTATGAATATTTTGAATGATGTTTTTGAGTTCAGGCGTATTTTATTTCGAAAAATTTTTAAGTCGATTTTACGCTTCCGTGATCATGTGCTTAATTGTGCGATAATCTCTGTTTATTAGCACGGGTCCTGACATCATTGGACCTCCATGAACCAACCCTCAGCCCTATGAACCACCCATGACCGAAGCATCACAAGAAATAAATCAAATGCGTGGTGAAAATCGTGATACATGCATGGACCTCAAACAACAAACGTAGATCGTATCATAGCGCATACGAATCATGAAACATCATTTAAAAACAGTATAATATGATTTAAATGGTGAGAAAAAGGAAGAATAGAGCGTGCCTTTTTTGAGATTACGTAGACTACGTGTTATCGGGACGGAGGACTCGAGATGGGACGATCAAACCTTGAGACCACCACGAAAATTGATGAAGATCGGCCAAGGGGGAGGGTGACGGTGTGAGGAAGGAGGAGGGAGCTAGGGTTTTCGAAAATTAGGTCTAGGATAATGAGATGTGTTCCAAAAGACCCCTCCAAGGATAATAAATTAGGAAATTAAGAGTGTTTTTCCCTTCCTTAGCCCCACTAATTAAAAATATTAATTAAACTCAAAACATAAAATTTGAAATCTTAATTTTCTTAATATAAAATCCTCTAATTTCTAAAATATAATAAAGCTCATTAAAATAGCCCGTATAGGCGAAAAAAGGGTTCCCCTTGACAAATATACATAAAAATCTTATTTTCGTAAATGCTGCTTAAAATAATAAAATTTTGCTCTTAAAAATATGAGGGCTTAAAAATTTCAAAATACTTTCACTCGATCGTCCCCAGTCTCGTCCACGCATCCGAAACTCAAGCAGGCCAATAAAATGACATGAACATCATAAAGCATAAAATCATCACTTAATCACATAAAATGACACATAATTTTTCTAAAAATAATTTTCCCCCTAGTCATGCACCTATTCTCACGTAATCAGGATTTCTGGGCGTTACAACTCTCCCCATTCTATAGAAATTTCGTCTCCGAAATTAAGTTACGACCGAAATCTCTGGATAACGCCTCCACATATTGGCCTCGATCTCCCAGGTAGCCTCATCCTCTGAGTGATTCTGCCATCGGACCTTGACCATCGAAATACTCCGCGCTCTAAGCCTACGCTCCTCTCGTGCCAAGACCTGAACTGGACGCTCCTCAAAAGATTTATCTGGTGCTAACTGAAGTGGCTCAAAGTCTAACACATGCGACGAATTCGGGACATACTTCCGAAGCATCGAAATATGGAACACATTATGCACTGCTGACAGACTGGGTGGTAGTGCTACTCGATACGCCAAAGTACCAACCCTCTCCAATATCTCAAATGGTCCAATGAAACTCGGACTGAGCTTGCCTCTTCGGCCAAAACGCATCACGCCCTTCATGGGCGATATACTCATGAATACGTGATCCCCTACCGCCAACTCAAGATCTCGTCGTCTACGATCGGCATAACTATTCTGACGACTCTGAGCTGTCATCATCCGATCTCGTATCCTGATCACAATGTCCGTTGTCTACTGCACCATCTCTGTGTTAGAGTAGGTGCCCTACAAGCCAACTTGTGGTGTTTTTGATGACTCTTCATGTAAAACAATCTTTGTTTATGAAATTCACATTTTATATATCGCATTATTTATCATCATTATTTTATAATGTTAACAATTGTGTTGGATAAAGACCTAGAATGCACCATAGTGTATGTTAGATGTGATAGTGGATATGATGGCTATCATGAAACACATCTAATAGTCACTGTGTATTCTGAACTTGTTCCTAGTCGATTGGGCCGTCAAAATGAGGATAAGGAAACCCGAGTTTGAGACTAGCATCTGCGATGTGAAGTACCACGTTTCATTGGTAGGGAACATTGTGATGTTCTGAGCATGCAGATGGATGGTTTGCCTGGCGAACTATCGAGCTACCCTTGTTCGGATTCTCCAAGTGGTTACCATTTGTCGAGTGGAGAGTCCGAGGTATTGGTTGTATGGATTAGTGCTTACTACTCGAAACATCATTGA
>KV000536.1:58270-77713 GCA_001598015.1 Dorcoceras hygrometricum | reverse complement strand
ACGCACAACATTTCAGCACTTAGCACTTGCTTTGATTTAGCATTTGCATATCAGCAGCACACAAGCACACGAGTCTCGAACAGATTTATGTCGAACATAAATCTGTTTGAGTTGTTTTAAAATATAGGATTCAGTTCTGGTATTTTCCACATGATTTTTAAATCATACCAGATCTGTTTACGGTGCTCTGTTTATTTTAAATGTTCAAGAACAACGAGCTATTGCAGCTCAAGTTTGTATCGGCAGCGTGCAAAATCTTAAAAGGCTTTTATCAAACAGCGCCTGCTGACCTTCTTGATCCTATTTCCAGGGACCATCAGAGATTCGCCGGACGGCGGCGGCCTCCACCAACATATAGTGGCCGCACGCTCGCCCGCGACATGCACGGCCTGGCCGTGCCATGCACGGTGGACACCGCGCATCACCGTGCGCTACACTAGCGCACGGTGGCCGGCCAGTGCGCAACACATTGCACTGGCCGACGTGCGGTGTTGCGCGCGCGATGGCACCGCCTTGCGCGGCGGCGCCGACAGCCGTGCGCAATTTAAAAAAAAAAAAATTTTTTTTGTTTTCTGTTTCTGAAATTTCGAAATTCAGATGCAATAACGCATATACATGTATTGAAGGATCCGAGCCTTGGCTCTGATACCACTGTTGGCTACAATGGCGGATCCGGATCCCGTTTCCCGAGGAACAGCGGAAGTTTAAAATTTTGCACCGGGAATCGTTCAATACATCAAAAACAATACAATAAACCATACATAGGATGTTTATCGATTGTTATCTTGCTGGCGTCTAGGCGCCTGGCTCCAACCAGATTCACAGGGAATTCTGGCTCTTGAAAGGTAGGCGGCGGTAGATCCTCCTAATCAGGTCCACGACCGGAAGCACGAGTCCTTCCTCAGTCTGTACTAGAAGAGCTGACGAAATTTCCACGCCCACAACCATTGTGACTCCGAAATCACAATTTCGGACTTGCCCAACGGATCATGGTAAAGCGCCTAGCAACATCGCCCCATGATCCCCTAGGTATCACTGATAGTGCCTACAAGAACCAGTTGGTCGTGGTTAGCGTACAGTACGGTCCTTTCAACACATATATCCCGATCAGATCAACGACCATTGGTAAATCGAGAGTCGCTAGAGATCCGATAACTATGCATACATCTTGGAGATCAAATAGTGAATCCAGTACTTGTGTGACCCTCAATGGTTCAGGGATATAGCTAGCCGTGGGCCCACAACCATTGTGACTCCGAAATCACAATTTCGGACTTGCCCAACGGATCATGGTAAAGCGCCTAGCAACATAGACCAAAGGAACTTAGCAGCCGCTGGTTTTAAAATGAGCAATTAAAACTTTCAGCGCTGCATGGAGCTGCAATAGCTCGTTGTTCTTGAACAAATACAATAAACAGAGACAGAGCACCGGAGACAGATCTGGTATGATTTAAAAATCATGCGGAAAATACCAGAACTGAATCCTATATTTTAAAACAACTCAAACAGATTTATGTACAACATAAATCTGTTCGAGACTTGTGTGCTTGTGTGCTGCTGTATGTAATGCGATAATGCTAACTGCTGAATTCTGTTTATGCGTATGCTAAAATATAAACAAATGCTGAACTGTAAACGTGTATGCGTGCTAATTATGTAATGAATGAAGAACACGATACTCAGCAGGTTTGTTTATGGAAGTTCGGACTTCAATGTCCTACATCTCCCCTTCTTCCACCTCGGAAGGTTCCACTAGAAGATTTGATCTTACAACTGCGTGTACAGACCCAATCCCACAACCAGCAGCTGTGAGAACTCCTAGACTCCACAAATGCACAACAGCCTCAACTGTGTGACTGACTACATACACATGAGTTTTACGTCTTCGTGCTTGGACGAGAACTGTTAAAAATTTCGAGATCCATTCACAAATAGATGTGAATAAATCTCGGTGTGTGAGATTGATACAATGAAACGCTCAACTCTCTGTTTTTCTCACACACTAGGGAAATGCTCTAACAAGCTAATCTAGATTCAGCAGTCGACACAATAAGCTCCTCTCAAGAATGATTGTCGACTGCTTCATCTTATTTTTATTTTCCCTCTTGTTGGTGCACTGTATAATTAATGTAATTCTACCACAGTGTTGTAGTTGCACCAAACTGATCTATCAAACCATCTGCTGAATATAATGACGTCACCGATGACATCATCAACGCTAATCCATCTACTGATCTATCAACATGACGTCGCTTCATCTTGCTTCTCTTCATCTGCTGATCTTTATTGCGAATGCAAAACGCTGTCATTCCAACTTATTCACACGACATCGTTTTGCAATCGCCAACTCCAAATATCAACTGCTGGTTGAAGCTCTCTGCTGATTCTATTCCACTGTACTTCCTGCTGAATGATGACGTCACTGTTGATGTCATCTACACTTAGCGCTCCAGCTGATTTTCTTCGTTCCATCTCGCGCTTCTTCTAAGCTTCTTGCTTCTTGAATAGCGACTGTCGATAGATACATCAACAGTGCTTATAATTGCGACTGCTAACAGATTCGTCAACAGTAACTTGCGCATCTTCTTCTTCAATCTAATTCTCCAGCAAGCTTCTCAATACATGTACCAGCTGGTTCATCTTTTCTCTTTAGCGCTTGCAGCTGGTTGTCGTCGTTTCAGCTGGTTCATCATGCTCCAGCTGATTCAACTTGGCCTCCGCCTGATTACGAACAGCTGATTCAACTTTGGACGTCTCCATTGCTAATTCAACTGCCGATTCCATGAACACCAAACCAACTGCTGAATCTTTATATTGAACCAACTGCTGGACAGATACAGCTGCTGCTGATCGTCTTCTTCGTTCCTAAAACATGTACGCTTAAGTGGAATTGTTAGAAACACAATAATAGGTTTTGTGTAATTCAAAACTTAATCAGGATCTGTCAAAACAGATCCAACAGAAAACAATTTTTCAAACCACCTAGACCAAAATAGCAGTTTAGCCCCTCAACTTTGGGTAATCGCAATTTGACCCCTGTTGACTTTTAGGAAGTCGCACTCCCTAAATTCCTCCTCCTACGCTCAACACATTGAGCTCAGTTTCCGTGCGGTAATCGTGAATCCAGTACTTGTGTGCCCCTCAATGGTTCAGGGATACAGCTAGCCGTGGGCCCACAACCATTGTGACTCCGAAATCACAATTTCGGACTTGCCCAACGGATCATGGTAAAGCGCCTAGCAACATCGTCCCATGATCCCCTAGGTATCACTGATAGTGCCTACAAGAACCAGTTGATCGTGGTTAGCGTACAGTACGGTCCTTTCAACACATATATCCCGATCAGATCAACGACCATTGGTAAATCGAGAGTCGCTAGAGATCCGATAACTATGCATACATCTTGGAGATCAAATAGTGATATCGCGAGTGTTACTAGGCAAACCCATTTACCTAAAAAACATCCAGTACTCTGGCCAGAGATTTATCACACTATTGTCTCCTCAGATAGCATAGGATATCCACGCATGACAGCGAGCGGCGAATCCTCGACAACGAAGCATCGACTCCTACATGCATCGGGACCTCACCCAATCCCGCCACCTAATGACCCCAAGTGAGTCGGTAAACGGGTCAAAGTGAGGCGCCTATCATGTAGAGTCTCAATGACGTTTCGAGTAGTGAGGACTAATCAGTACAACCAGACCTCGGACTTATCCACTCGACAAATGGTAACCACTTGAAAAGTCCGAACGAGGATAGTTCGATAGATCACCAGATCACTATCCATCTGCATGCTCAGAACATCACAATGTTCCCTATCAATGAAACATGGTACTTCACATCGCAGATGCTAGTCTCAAGCTCGGGCGGCCTTATCCTCATTTTGACGGCCCAATCGACTAGGAACGTGTTCAGAATACACGGTGACTATTAGATGTGTTTCATGATAGCCATCACATCCACTATCACATCTAACATACACTATGGTGCATTCTAGGTCTTTATCCAACACAATTGTTAACATTATAATCATCATGAAAATAAATAATGCCATAAAGAAATGCGTATATCATAAATAAAGATCGTTATACACAAGAGTCAATAAAACCCACACGCCACAAGTTGGCTAGTTGGGCATCTACTCTAACATCAACATCATCCTCACTTGCACACGTCCATATCTAGTAACTAAAGACTCAGCAAGACCAAACTTAATAATGAATAATAAATATATATTCACATGCAAAAAAAATATGCATACTTAAATTTATTTAATCATTTAATTCAAAAGCCAATATCAATAAATCAAGGCATGCTGCTTCCTTTAATCACAAAATATATTGAGTGAGTTTGTCATTGACAGTGACCCCTCAAATTCATTTGATCAAACTATAAAAATCATAGTGCAAGGCTATCATGGATCTATGGAACTTTTCATCACCTATGTCATCCTCTAGTGACATGGCCCTACGGAATTTTTCACCATAGTTTACAGATGCCCCTTTTCCTCGTCCACTAATTGGTCATAGTCAACTCGTATCCCTCAAAATATTTTGTTCATTTCCGTTCCTTTGCTTTAAACGTCAAAATTACTTTTTTTTATTAATATCACCTTTTAAAATTTCTCTCTTTTTATCTAAAAATAATTGACGTCTATAAGCATATATATACCATGTTAAAGAATATAAAAATTTTGGTTTAAAGTCATTTAGCGTCGTTCTACACCTCTCAATGGGACGTCGGAATCGACTCAACCAAGTGGAGCATGCATGAAGTAGTCAGATGCTTCTTCTATTCTAATTGTTTTCCTTGGTGCAGCTGGGCCACCAGAGACCTCGTCCGTGAAATAAATCATCGCACCTACGGTCCACCAATCGGGATAGAATCAATATATTTCTTTTGGGGAGCGATTCATCCTTCCCGAACGCATCATACAACCCTCCGTTGTGCTGTGCTTTCAATGTGTGCTTGTTCCTCCGTTCTTCCTTACCCCAGCAAATAACGTCGGAATCAACTCAAGGAGTCACAGATTAGCCGTAAACCTCTCACAATCAACCCAAACCTAGAAATTTTATTTTCACACGCTTTATATATGTTTACGGACTTGATTTTACTGTCAAACATTCTTTGGGTTGTTGTCATGTCCTCTAAATTGTTGTTGCTATAAGCTGTCTCAATTTTCTCTCTGATACACTTGTACGAATCTAAACCTTTTAACCTTTCAATTTTAGCCCTCATTCGCTTCTCAAGAACTATATTAACAACTTCGACAGTCCTAAAACTGTTTATCATCCACAGGACACACTCCTATATACCTTTAACTCATACCCCAACTCCTTACCAAGCCACGACCCACAATGCTCGCAAAACCACCCGTCCCATTAGCTTGACGTCTAATGCCTTGCCCGACCATGACTAGTCCCTCCCAAACCTTTTAACACTCATCTTAGACTTAAATAAATGCTTCGAATTGTACCAATACTACACAAGCCACTCAACAACCTAAGAGAACCCACAGCGCACCCCTTCGTCTCTTCTCCGTGTGCATCTACTCTCACACTAGTACTCCAGCCACTTTTCCACCCTCAAGCAGTCCTCGACCAGGCTTTCATGGACCTCCTAAGATGCATACAAACCTCTCCCTAACCACCTTTCATAAACCCTGATCAGCCATCCCACACCTAAGCCGACCCGAAGATGTCGCTCCTCTCCCTTCATCGAACATGTAGTACCCGATCAACCAACAATGATCCAACCTACCGGCCCTTTTCTCCCATGACCAGACCCTTCTCAAGTAGCCTATACATCATTCTAAACACACTTAATGGCAGCAGCACCCTTCCGATGTTCAAGCATCAAGAATGAACAAGAAACATAAAAAATCATCATATACGGTTCAAATGAAAGATGTGTCGTGCATCGTAAGGCTCATAAGAAAACGTTTCCGTGTATAAAAATCATCAAAGCACAGATAATATAATCTATATGTAGCAGCAAGAAATTTTAAAGAATGCCTTTATGTTTAAAATTCTCGAAAATTCGCTTGCGGTGCGTAAGAGAAGACGAACGGGGGCCAATCATTCTCCAGTGGCTCTAGTTTTGGACAAAAATTAGGGTTTGAAGAGGGTCACGGGGAGGGATTAGGCTAGGTTTTGAAATTTTTTATACTAGTTTTTTGGTATTTAATCTATTGCCGTGCAAGTTTAGGCCCATAAGCTTTAATATAAGTTACTATTAAATAAACACAATATATTAACTTACTTTCACGAAGAAAATATACATTACTGATCTAGACGTTAAATTTAAAATATTAAAAATAAGGATATGTGTGTATGGATTAAATCACAATATTTTTTAAATTATGCCGTTCGCGATAAAATGTTTGAGAAAATTAATTTATCATACCCAACATTCAAACATATTAAAAATCTAATTGAAAAATTTATGTAGCTTTCTAATACCTTCCGCAGCCTAGCATAGAATAATTGCCTTCAAAAATTTAATATGATTACTAAAAATAAAATTTTAAAAAATTTTAACACATTTAAATCATGCATATAGTTCACGTTATCGAATTTTGGATGCTACAAGTACTCTAGAAGAGCTTATCAAATCTGCAAATTGTTTGAAAATTGAGTTTGAAAATAAATACTAGGAGAGCTAAAATTTTATCTTGGACCGCCGATTGAACACTTACAATGGGGGGATATTAATTTACCAGATTATGTAAAAAAAACATATAAATTCGCTTTTAGATGGACAAGGCACAGACATTTTTTGTTGATCTTCTAGCTAGATTTAATAAGATATTGGAATGGAGTAAAACACATATTTTTGTTATTTTCGTAGTACACCAGATATGGGATTATTTTATTCCAACACATCAAAGACGTCTTAGTTGGATATGGAGATGCAGGATATATTTTCGATCCGCATAAACCTAAATCATAGACAGTTATGTGTTAGCACGAGGCGATATTGCTATATCATGGAAAATCAGTTAAACAACATCTAACGACATCTTCAAATTACCCCGAGATCATCACAATCCATGAAGCAAGTTGATGATGTGTATGGTTAAGATCCATTTATGACAACATATCCAATAATCTTGTGGGTTGTTAATAACCAGTGGTAGGACGACAATATTAGAAGATACTGCTTCTTGCATCGCACAACTAAAAGAAGGCTACATTAACAGAGATAGAACAAAACATATTTCATTAAAATTATTCTGTACACATGAACTCCAAGAAAAGAAATTAGGGTCGCCTACTTTTTAAAAAAAAAAAACTTATAATCCAATTCGAATAAATTTATCCAAATATTTTAACAACCTATTTTCAAAATAAGAACTAACAGCTTATAAACTTCTAAAGAACATATAAGTTCTAAAAGCTTATAATTTATTTACAATAGTTAAAAGACCTCTTACCATTCTCTAGCATCATGCTGTTTTAAGAAAATAATATTAAAACTAATATATTATTTTCAATGAGAAAGACAATAATGTCACCTACGTTCTATTTGCGAGCAAATGTAGTTACCATTCCAACTCATGGAAATAAATGACAGAGGTGCATGAGAGATAGATCCCATTTAAAATTTAAGGTCTCCCATTGTCAATATGAGGATGGTTCCTTGATGCTTTCTCACTACCAATGTCTTGACCTCCCCATTTCCGCATTCGCTCTGTCGTTTGCTCGATCTGAAACATGTGAAAACTATATATATCATCGACAATATATCAAGATTAAGGGATAGTAGACATGAAACCAAAAGGAATGGTTTTCCTACGGTAAGCTAGCATGGTACAAATGGTCTTCCTTCGACAATGAGAGGTAGAATTTGAAAACTCTGAACATAAAATAGGCCTTAGAACGCAAATGGAACACTAGAACATGGGCCAAGAGGTTTTCCGAATGTATGTCCCCAATGTTCAAGTCAGATGCTAGAAAAATATATACAACAATATATTTTAGGCCCCCGGCGCTCAAGTCAGATGCTAAAAAGTTGGATAGAATAATATGGAATTTTATAGAAAAATGTAGTGAATGAAAGTTTACTTATGAAAACCTGATATTACAAAAAATGAGGGGACAACCTCATCAGATGGGTGCAGGAACCATTTGTAGGTTTTTTGACGTACACGAATTAATAGCATCCAGACCATAATCGTACTTTGAAGATTTGGTTATGAGATTCTTTTTTACTTCTGAAAGCTCCATTCTTCAGCACTTGCTCCTTCTAGATCAACTTCTAAGGAGCTTGTCCAAAGCCATCACAGAGGGTGAGTTCATGTTCCGGGAAGAATGAATTTGCCCCTTCTAGCAAACTTGATCGCAAAAAGAGTATATCCCTCCCTCGAGTGAGCCAATCAAAGATCATTAGATCAAATTAAATTTCCCCATTCTCCTCTATCTTCACCAAACTTCTCTTTCCTCGATATTATTCTTATCCATTTATTTGTTTTAATTTACTTTTAATAAACATTTTTAGCGGCCAAAATTTTATATTTGAATTTGACAAGATAAATAAATAGAAAATTATTAAATGTAAATATATATTAATTCTCTTCCTATTCCTTAGAAACTCTAGTACTCTACTGTCATCTTATACATTCTCTCAACCCTTAAATGTTCTCTCAAATGTCCCACAAAATTTATATCTCCAAGATTTGCATGTCTCTACTTTCTTTTCTGCATCTCATTAATTTTGCTAGTGCTTAACATAGTCATGGCTCTTCAAAGCCGTGATTATGGCTCCCCCAATCTTGTTGACATTATGTCTGTCTTGCAGCTGACCTGATCTCACAGCTCCCTACCATAGCTTACTCATTGCCATAGATTGCACTCGCAACTCCTCCACATGAACTCAATCATGTTGTAGTTCACCCACTTTGGCTCGTTCCCACTCTACAGCTAGTTCATAATTTTGTGCAAGTCATAGCTCGTCCACTTTGTATCTCGTCCCCTATTTGGTTAGAACCCGGTCTTTGCCTAGTTCTGCTCTTCTTTCGCCTTGTGACCATTCACTCTACTTTAAATTCATCATTACTTACATGGCTTCCCCTCCCCGTGAGAACAGCCCAAGATAAGAAGTTGAAACATCTAATTTTAGCTAGAGATGAAGCTTTAAAGGCGGGGCTTGTATAAACATGTCACTACAAAATTTTCGAATCCAATTCTAGGTCTAAGGTTGGGGCACTAAGATGTATCCCAAATTCCAATGACATAATCATGTCTGGTGTGGATAACCAACCATACTTACAGTCCCTCGATTGTTAACACTTTCTTCTGGAGCCAACTAAAGGGAGAACAACATTTCCTTTTGCGCAAATTCTTAAAAAATTTAACAAGTGTTACAAAGTCAACTTAGGCAGTTGACCCCGAATTCTTTCTGCCTAAGATCATATTTTCTTCTCCAATTTCTTTCAAGAAATTGGTTTTCTATCGACTATTTTCAGTACAATCCTTTTGTACATGGCCAAGTTTATGACAAACGCAACATAGGCTTGTTCTTTTACCAACAATCCTTGTAGTCATGACTTGTTCCTCACAATGTACGTATTTCCGTTCATTTTCATTTTGGTTTACATGATTTGTAAATTGATCATATAAATACTAACTTATCACGCTCTGATGTGAAAGCTTATATACTCTAAGCTGAAAGCTGTTCGTGCGGTCTGAGCTGTTCTCTGCTCTGTCTTCGCTGTAAGCTGTTATCTGTGCGGTATTCGCTCTACGTTGTTCTCTGCGCTTGTTAGACTTTTTTAAATTTTTAGACTTTTATAGAGTTGATAGATTTTTATAAACTTTGATGGAATCCCATTGAGTAAAAATAATTCTATTGACTTCACTAGATTCATAAAGAGGTTTTTGTGCAGACTTTCAAATATAACACTAACTATGTGCATACTTTAGAAGGATAAAAAATAAAAAATTGTGTTATGTTTGGAAGGAATTAACAAATAAAACTCGACATTTGATATTGCAGAATAAATGGGCACAAGAAAAGTAAATAATGTAAAAGAGAAAAAAATAAAAATAAAAACGAAAATGGCCGTAAATATATAATATTTACTACTATATACTATTTTTGCATCTCAACTTCTAATATATCAAACATTATATATATTATTTACGATTATATATATATATATAACTTATTGAAAAATTATTATTTAGGATTTAGAAATTTTTTAGTTATATAAATAACAAAAAAGTATGAAATTTGTGATACCTTGGAAGTAATTGAATATTAAAGAGAGAGAAAATTAAATAAATTTGAGTATGAGATAAAGTGTCACCAAATCTCAAGGGTGAAAAGAAGAGAATTTTTTAGTTTTTGTTGTTGTACCTACGACTTTATAGTTTGTACATAGAGGATTTCATAGGAATGACACGAAGTTTATAGTAAATTGGATACATGTAAATTTCTATGGAGTTTTAAAAAGTTTGAGATTGAATACAACTTGACTTCTTAAATTTCCATGAAAATCTACTTTGGATACCACTAAAATTTTATGGAGTTCATAAATGTGTAAATTGAATACCTCTGAATTTTTACAATCCATCGAAATCTATGAAAAAATTAGATGTCATTAATTGAATACACCCCCATAAAAGACGAATATCTGATGACCGAATCGTATAAATACTATTATGATCAGAATTTCGTGAAACTATATTTTGGTTCTCCAACCGTACAAAAGTGGTTCTCCACCCCCTCTGTTGAGGCTGTGCCCTCGGTTGTCAACATTCCAATAAAAGTCGTCTCCCCCCTTCTTCTATAAATATTAGTTGCACAAGTAACATTCATTCATTATATTCTTCTACTATATTGTTCGCTCTACTTTTCAAACATCTGTCTTGAGTATCTATGGGTATACAACGGGAAACCTCTCACCCACCCTTTAATGTTCCTTTAATGATCAGACCTACCTTAGGTCCGAAGTCATTTTGTATGTTAGCTCTCACCTTCATAGGAATATCATTTGTACCGAGCTAGCAACTCCAGGAAAACCGTCAGGTTTTTGTCATTATCAAGGGGCATATATGTATTTGTAGGTGTAAATGTACTGAGTACAAACGAGTAAATTATTTACCACCGATGAAACTAACCTCCTTGCTCCAGTTGGTTTTGTAAAGGACCAGTAAGAGCAGCAGTGTTTGCAAACCAATGCCAGCTATCATGCCGCCCCACAGCCCCTGCAAGAAGCACATATCTTGATTATCAACTGCAGTTCTATTACGTTAGTAGTGCATTTGCCTCGGCGATTCCCGTTGAGAGGACGAAACAGTTCCTCGAAAACACGGGAATCCAAAAGTCTACGTACGCCGACCACGGAAATGGCAACTCTTATTAATACATTCTCTACTAAGTCTTGTAATATATTCACCACCTATGCAAGTGTTTGAGAACATGTCATAAAAGTTTGAGATATTTCATCTGAATCGAAATGCACGAACACAACACAGATGTGAGTGAATAAATACTTACCACCACTCCCCAATTAGCTACATAGCCAAGAAAGTACCCCAGCGGCAGACCAAAAATATAATAGCAAGCCAAGTTTATATAAGCTACCAGCCCTTGCCACCCACCTCCTATAGCAACACCTGCGCACATTGTTTCCAAGAAAAACATCAAACTAAAAGGGATATAAGCAGGAAATAGAAAGAGAGTTGCACTTGAAATAACCGGGGTGCACCTGATATCACAGGCTGGATACTGTTAAGAAGCATTGTAATTCCAAGAAGTGGTGAAAGATGAGCCACTGCCTGTTGCATTTCTTTGCTATCAGTAAAGATAATCGAGAAGTGATTTCTAGTAGCAAGGACAACCACCATGCAAAGGATCCCGATTAGTAGCGACTGCAAGAGTGTCACGTAGACTGAATATTTGGCTGCTCTGGGATGACCCATGCCAAGCTCATTGGAGACACGTACACTACATCGACAGAAATTACATCATGATCAACATGCATGAGGGGAACCACTAAATTATTAGATAAAAAAACTTGGAATTTACCTTATAGCAGCATTGACTCCCATGTAGAACATTGTTTCCCACCCATCAATAGTCATGCTGGAACATAGCCAAAAGTAATCAAATATTATTTTTTAAACACCTAACATAACACTAACGCAAGAAAGTCATTGATAATATGATCCAAAGGGACAAAATTTTCTTTCGAAGAAAGCCCGCCTTTCTTTATTCATGCAGCTAAGATATAGTTACAAAGGTAGATTGCTTCAGCAAGGAAACATGCATGGAATCTGCGTTGCGAACTATTGAATGCTGAAGGTATAGTAGGAAATTTTTTATCAAAACTTAGAGCTAAAAAAGGATGGCCCAACAGTAGTTTAACTTTAAATTTACACCAAGTATTTAGAAAAATGGTTAAAAACTCACCAAATAGAAAGGGAACCAACTGCAGTCACAGCATTATCAAGATGGCCAGTGAGGATAATAATGCTCATCATATACCATATCTCCAAACAAAGCATAATTGCAGATTCTAGAGACAATCTTACGAAAGCCCAAATCTCATTAAATGCAGACCATGAGAACCCTTTCCAGCCATCTTTACACCAACCAACAACATATACTAACTGTGCAATTGCAGATCCCCATCCAGTAAGATCAAATGCCACAGCCGCACCAGTTGCTCCCCAGCCAAGTACGTAGATAAAGAACCAACATAAAAAACTATGCGAGACCAGAGCAATGACTCCCGTCCAAGCAAGCATGGAAACTTTGCTCTGAGCTTGAAGAAATTTCTGGGTTGGAAAAATGACAGCTAGGGAACATAATTGTGGGAGAACCATGAGAGTGTAAACTCCAGCAAGATTTGCTATTTCTTCTTGTTGTCCGAGTAACTTTAGGATTGGGGTGGCGAATACATAGAGTGGTGAAACAAGAATGCAGGTGGCAAATAGGATAATTATCGAGCGTTGCATGTAAATGCCTAGCATATGAACTCGTCCTGCTCCATATGCCTGCCCACATAGCGTCTCCAGGGCACTACCCATACCTAGCTATAAGAATATTACAAGGTCCATCTTAGGTTTTTGTAAACTTAACCTTCAAAACCAAGAACGAGAGCAATAATGTAACGAGTATATGACTGTTAATTGAAATTTGGATTGTCTGTAAGGCAGTAGCACAGTGGATATAATAACTTGGGATCAACTCATTTTGGTGTGGTTCCAAAAACAGTTGAACATTGAACTTAACAAATTTGAAGATTACACAACAATTAAAGTATTTTCATATTAATGATCCGACAACAAAATCAACAAAATAGTTACACCAAAAAATAACATATAATTTTTCCATTTCGCAATTTCCTCTGCGAAGAATTAAATACTATTTATCTAGTCTGGTTGGTCTTATCAACTCCAACACCGTACCCGGCAAAAGTCTCACGTCTGAACCTGTTATTTTCAACTCCATCCCCTCACCATCATCACCAACCATTAGATAGACAAAAAATAGTTGCGAATCCACTAAGTCTTGATATAATATACTTGCATATCCTTTTTAGAAAACTAACCAGGAATCCGAAAGAGAACGTGCAGACAACCGAGAGCGCAATGGAGAAAGCAGAGAGCTCAACATCGCCCAGATGGCCGACGAACGCAATACTGACGGAGCTCACACTGTACTGGCACAGGATTTGCAGCCCGATCAGCCCACCAATCCTCCACAGCTTCACTGATTCAGCGCAGAAAACTCCCCACCACGCTTTCGCACCTTTCACCGGCGGGTAGTCGCTGTTTTCTCCGATCAGCTGGAGCAGGGGCGTCTCCATTCCTATGGCGCGGAGTCTCGTGGAGCAGTGGCTTTGTAGAACCCTGGACGCATCAGGTCCATTGATATAGATTCTCGGACCTCTGAGAGAGTTACCGATCTCGGTTTTCTTTTGACTTTATCTGTCTCGTTTTCTTTTGACTTTCAGCATAATTTGGCTATAGGAGGTCTGCCAAGTGCCAACAGGCACGTCCGTTCGTCTGGTTCTGAATATCGTTTTTTCTTCTATTTCTTTTTAAATATATATTTGTATATAGAAGTTTTGAAAATTATTAGTTTATTATAGATTATATATTGTATTCTCCATCAGTTGAGATACTTGATATTTTTGTTTCGTATCGTAGTCATGCGTCACAACTTACAAATTGTAGGATTTTCCTCACAAGATCTTGTTTATCTCAAGATTATTAAATGATTGTTATTTTAATCTAATGATAAAATTTTCCCTAAGTTGCTTTACGAGATGAGAATCTACTATAGAACATGTTGGCATGGACTTTATGTCCATACGATCCTCTTTGCTTTGGAAAATTTGATAAACTTGACTCACAACACATTGGTCATTATTATTTGCTCTAATTAAAACTAATGAGTCTAATAACTAAATTAGATCCATTTCATGCGGATACAGTACATTTATCCAAATCAATATATTTTCTTTTTGTTATAACTTAAAAGGAGTATGAACAAAATAAATTTAATAATTACCATGATAATATACTTGAATATTTTCTTTCCTCCTTAATTAGTCTAAATAAACTCTTCAATTTTATATTATAGGAAATTATTATTTCTCTATAATATTTTGAGAATTAAAGAATGAGAGAATTTGTATATTTTTGTATATATTTTACAATGAAGATTACAAGCCTATTTATATGTAAATAAAATGATTAAAATAATAAAAATGTATAATCACTTCATTTAATATTTAGACATCTAACAACTAATAATCAATACTAACCATCTAATTATTCATGATACTCCCGTTTGGATGTCTTTGTTATTTGTTTTGAAACTGACTCGTTAAAAACCTTACTAGGAAAACCTAGTGGGATAAAAACCGTAATAAGAAAAAATTGTGCAGTCATGTAAACTCCCTCTCATGTTAACACAACTGATTCTTCACATATTTCGTAGGTGGCGCATCCCAATATTGTATATAGGTTTTCTGAACACTGCCGTGAAAAGATCTGATGAATTTTAACTTGATTAAATGTTACGAATATCAAAATCATTATTTTTCACTGTTTCTTGGGTGAATTCGAAGAATTTAGGGGGGGGGGTATGTTTAGTACTGTCGACTTGATAATTCATTTAAGCTTTCGGCCAGTGGACCAGCTCACACCTGGGTACTGAACCAAGCTTGCACACCAGCTGCCACCAAGTGTGCAACCTTGCGACTAGCACTCCTTTGTGTTGTGCATTTCTCTGTTTCAGCGTTCTGCACTTGCACACACGCTCTCCAGTATGCTCATCCATCTATGCTGCTTCTTTTCTGCTCTTGATATATAATGTCTCTTGCGCAAATTTGTCCATTGGCCACAAAGTTGTAACCGTTGAAAAGTCTTCTGACAAGGTTGTACTTTGTGTCCTTTGTCATTTAATTCTTCTGCAGGATTTATGACTTTTTTGAATGTGAGCATTGTATCGAGAAGACGACACAACAATCTATTTGAACACTGATACGCAGCCTTTGTATAGTCTTGTGTTCAAATCGCTTTGCTTGTCGTTTTGTCCCATTCTGCTCTTGATCTCCAAGCTAGTTTGACCTTAACCAGCTTAGGTATTGTACGCCAGCTGGTTTCTGTTCTATTTCATCCTGAGTTGGTTGCTTCACCGAGCTGGTCAAAGCTCTTTTCTTCTCTTCATCTTCCACATCATTCACAATAAATCCATCTGAGCTGGTTTGTCCTTTTACCAGTTTGGTTCTATTCTGGTCTGCTCTGAGCTGCTCTTCTTTGATAATGTGTACTTGCTTGTTCTATTGTTCCATTCATACACCTTTTCCAAACCATCAACAAGTACATTGTTAGGATCGAAAAGCAAGCTTGGGAGTTCAGATGGGGGGGGGGAGGGGTGAATGAACTACTTTGTTAATTTTGTTTGAAAATTATTTCGAAAGGTTTTACAGCTTTGAAGCAAACTTCCAGCCGAGTTACCAGCTAGGAAGGTTCTCAGTGTCTACTGTTGTCTCGTGTAATAAAATGATTTTTATGCGGAATAAACACGATTCAATCAGCTGAACAATTTAAACAAATGCGTGAATGTAAAATTTGTAGAGACGAGAGGTTTGTTTCTGGAAGTTCGGAAAAAATTCTCCTACTTCTCCCCTTCTTTCTCGATGGGAAGGTTTACACTAGAAGACTTTGATTTATACAACTCTTTACACAAACCCACTCCCGCAATGAGCAGCCACGAGAACTCCTAGCAACACCACTGCACACTAAGCCCGCAGGCTGTGTGTCTAACAATCAACGAAACGCAGGCCCGCGATTTGGTTCGCAATACAAAAAAATCTCAGCTCTAAGCTGGTTGTGCTACTCTAGCACTTCTGCACTCTCTGTATATGTTTACAATTCAAGCTCAACTCTACAGAGTGTATATAGAAGAGAATGTGACACAGAATTCAATTAAGACAATTGATGCTTGTGTCACTTGTATCAAGCTGGTTAAAGATGAACTCTGCTTTCTTGTGAGGGCTGGTTCGATTATAAGAATGATAGTTGTTCTGATGTGTGCCGTTGTTGTCCAACCCGTTCACAACAACTCTTCTCTTCTATTTATACTATTTGGATGCAACGGTAATAAATGTAGCCAGTAGACACGTTGTATGCATCCAAATTGAATTTCCTGTGACGCCTTAAATGCATGTACTATGAAAGTACAGCTCCAATAAATGCATTACCCTTTTTAGAAACTCTGCGTCATCTTCAGTTTGTACCGTATCTCTGTGTATCTGATTTTAGCTCAAAGTAGTTCCAACGACTGCACATCACTCCAGAGATGTCGAATGTTTCAAATCATGTTGTACGAGATTCAAACATTCCAAAATACATATTGCTAGGTTGCCTTTAACTTAGTTGTTCTCTCGATCTGGTTCCTGAATGCTTGAACGATTTTGATCGGTTACTTGTCTTGATTGAAGCCATACTGCACTTGTCTCAGTTTGAATCTGTTTTGAGTATTAATCTTTGTAAGCTCAGATTCTCAGCTTCATACTACTTCGTAGAACTTAATCTGCTTTTGAGTTGATTTCTTAATCTGGTCTTCCAGCTTGTTACCTTTACTCCAGCTGGTCTATTATCTGCGGGTTGTTCTCAAAACCGTAACCCACTGGTTTCTTGCTATTCGATTCAGTGTTTTCTAATCTTCGATCTTTCTCAATTTATTTGGCCCTGCATCTTTGAACTGGTATAATAAGACTTGGTATCCAGCTTATCTGTCAGCACACCTTAAATTCCTGAACCAGCTTGACTAGACTCCCTTTGCTGGTTTATCCACAATGCTCTGAGCTGGTTTTCCTTTGACCAGCTTGACACTGCTCCGATCTGGTTTCTACTTCCCATGTAGTAAGTTTCGTCCAGATCTTGTCACTTTGGTCCAGTTACTCTCTTTTATAGATTTTATTTTCTCGTCTATTTTTCATCACCAAAACTTCTGAAATTTATCCTAACACACACACATATTCTGATGGTGGACATAGCTGGTTCATCTAACGTATGTTCTAATTCATCCATCCAACAATGTACTATTTGCGTTGAGGATCAAAACGACTACGTTTAGATTAGTTGGCACGACGTCGTTTCGATGTTGCGTCTGGTACCAGCTGGTGGATTTGCGTGCGAGTGTCTGCTGGTTGTCAGCAGGAGTAGATGTCAATGCGGGTCAACTTTCCTGTAGCTCGAAGAGGAAACGTCGTCGTTTCGTTGTTGCGACTGGGAGTCCAGCTGCGAGTGAGTCTCGCCATTTTTGCTTGCTGCTGGTATTTGGCGAGATGTTGCGACTGGATAATGACGTCAGTTGTGCGACGCCGTTTTGATTAGTTGCAACGCTGCGTTTTGTATGTTGCAGCTGGTTCCAGCTTTTGTATTTATGAACCAACGTCTGGTTGTCCAGCTACGAGAGATTGTTCGCTACTGTAGCTTGCAGCTGGTGGTGGTTACATAAATAGAGGTTCTGCTGGTTTAAGATCTCTATTTGAGTGTTTGAGTTGCATTTTCGGGTTCCATTTCGTGTGTTGAACAATTCTGGAGATTTTGTATTTTCGCATATTTGAGGTACCTGCTGGTTGACGTGTCAGCTGGTGTTGTGAGCTAGCAGCTGGTCGGTGGCAAAACCAGTCGAAGCGTGTTTTAGCGCGAGATTCTTGAAACGCCGTCGTTTGCGTGAAGTCTGGTTGCGCGTGTTGTGATCAGCAGATGCGTTAGTGTATTTGCGTTGAGGATCAAAACGACTGCGTTTAGATTAGTTGGCGCGACGTCGTTTCGATGTTGCGTCTGGTACCAGCTGGTGGATTTGCGTGCGAGTGTCTGCTGGTTGTCAGCAGGAGTAGATGTCAATGCGGGTCAACTTTCCTGTAGCTCGAAGAGGAAACGTCGTCGTTTCGTTGTTGCGACTGGGAGTCCAGCTGCGAGTGAGTTTCACCGTTTTTGCTTGTTGCTGATATTTCGTGAGAGCTAGCGACTGGATGACGTCAGTGGAGCGACGTCGTTTGGGTTAATTGCAACGCTGCGTTTTGAGGTTGCGACTGGAACCAGCAGAGAGGAGCGTTGCATTGTTTTGTTCTTGCGACTGGATACCCAGCTGCTGGTGTGATATCCTGTACGACGTCGTTTGAGTAAGTTGGCGCGACGCCGTTTTGAGAATCAGCAGTTGGTTCTTTGCGTCTGCTGTTTGTAGTGTTCCTGCTAATTTTGTCGGTAGACAATTATTGGTATTGACCAGTCGTTGCAAGTGCTATTTATAGGAAGACTTGGTCTTCGATTTTGTTATATCATTTCCCATACTTAGCAAATTTTCCAGCCTTTCGTTCCTTATCCTTCGAACCCTAGAACACTGTTCAGCCGTGAGCTTTTCCGGAGATTTCCCGTCGTTTCCGGTGGTTGTTTTGCTCGTGCGAGGTAGCGTTGGACTCCTCTTGAGAAGCTCTTCCAATTCGTACCAGTTTTAAAAGCTGGAATTGGCTAGTCGAGGAACGCGAAGTTGCTGCCGTTCGAGTGTTACGTCGATTTGGTAGAACTACGTTCTGGTTTTCGGTGAGACCTTATTCCTAGCCATAGTTTTTAAGCTTTATATGTAATTGTTGAGGTATATGGAGCAGCTGGTCGAGTGAGACTCCCAGCCGTGAGCTTGATTAGCAACCTGTTAGATTTACGTTGTGTATGTCGTGTGTTTAACAGGCTTTTACCAGAGTCTTCGGGATTTCTCGCAGGGTTAGTTGTTGCTCAGTATAAGGTACGGATTTGAGCTTATATTACAGAGAGATTATGGCTTGGATGATTGTAGCTGCTGGTATGTGGAATGGCCGTGCCTGCTGGTTGTGTCCTGTTGAGGATTGTGTATGCTGTTGTGTTATTGTTGGGTTGCATATATTATATGCCTGCATTCCAGCATGTTACA
>KV000536.1:11333-21858 GCA_001598015.1 Dorcoceras hygrometricum | reverse complement strand
GCCGCCCCCTTCCTCTCCTCAAAAGCCGCCGCCGCCGCCTCTCTTCGTCGGAAAATTGTTTCCGGCCAATCTTGACGAGGAGAATCCATCCGCGCCGATCTCGTCAGGCCTTCTAGTACGGCTGACGAAGGAATCTCGTCTCCGGTCATGGACCTGATTGACGTTATCTACCGCTGCCTACCGTGAAGTGCCGGTTTCCTCGAGAAACTGGTCGGAGCCAGGCACGAGTTGCCAGCAAGGTAGCAATCTTAAACGCCCTATGAATGTCATAGATTTGTTTATTGTTTTTATTGTATTGATCATCTCCCGGCATATTTTTGTTCTTCCGCTGCCTCGCCGGGAGGCGTGATCCGGATCCACCGCGGCCACCCAACACATCCTTGCTCATTTCTTCAGCTGATCTGCTAATGGTGGAGCATGGACTTTGATCTGTAATGTTGCCAACGAGAGTTCTGGTTGGTTGAGTCGTAGATGGCTCAGCTTCTGCTCTTGTTTCCAGTTCGAACTCGTATGCATTCAGATTGGCACACAAGTCGTACAGCTCCAACTTATTCAAGTCTTTTGACTCTCGCATGGCCATTGTTTTCAAGTCCCATTCCTTGGGAAGTGCTCGCATCACCTTTAGGGCCAACTCTCTGTTGCTATATGTCTTGTTTAGCCTGGCCAGCTCAATCACCAGAGAACTAAACCTTTCATAAAATTCGGCCATGGTCTCTTCTGGTTTCATCTTGATTAGCTCGAAATTTTGTAAGCCACGGTCAGCTTGTTTTCATCCGTTTCCTCATTCCCTTCGCATATCTGGGTCAAATTTTCTCAGATCTCCTTAGCGATTGTGAAAGTCTGGATTTTGCTGAACATATTGTTGTCTAGCATTTTGTAGAGTATATCCTTCACTACGTTATCTAGATTTGCCTTCTTTTTATCTTCCGAGGTCCACTCTTGTCTGGGTTTCTCAATCCATTGAGGTGCACCATCAACTATTGTAACATCAGTGTTTACTTTAAATATTTGCATTGGTCCGTTGGTGATCACGAACCACATGTCATCATCTTGTGCTGCTAGGTGCGCCTGCATCCGAATCTTCCAAACATCGTATTCCTCCTTAGAGAACATAGGAATTTTATTGTGATAAATCGACATATTTAATAAGTAAGAATGAATAAATTGTTCAGGCACTGAGAAAACCCCTCTGATACCACTTGTTAGGATCGAAAAGCAAGATTGGGAGTTCAGAGGGGGGGGGGTGAATGAACTCCTTTGCTTATTTTTGTTTGAAAACTATTTCGAAAGGTTTTACAGCTTTGAAGCAAACTTCCAGCCGAGTTAGTAGCTAGGAAGCTTCTCAGTGTCTACTGTTATCTCGTGTAATAAAATAATTTTTATGCAGAATGAACACGATTCAATCAGCTGAACAATTTAAACAAATGCGTGAATGTAAAAGTTGTAGAGACGAGGGGTTTTTCTCTGGAAGTTCGGAGCAAATTCTCCTACGTCTCCCCTTCTTCCTCCGATGAAAAGGTTTACACTAGAAGACTTTGATTTATACAACTCTTTGCACAAACCCACTCCCGCAACCAGAAGCCACGAGAACTCCTAGCAACACCACTGCACACTAAGCCTGCAGGTGTGTCTCTAACAATCAACAAAACACAGACCCGCGATCTGGTTCGCAATACAACAATCTCAGCTCTAAGCTGGTTGTGCTACTCTAGCACTTCTGCACTCTCTGTATATGTTTTACAATTCAAGCTCAACTCTACAGAGTGTATATAGAAGAGAATGTGACACAGAATTCGATTAAGACAATTGATGCTTGTGTCACTTGTATCAAGCTGGTTCAAGATGAACTATGCTTTTTCTTGTGAGGGCTGGCTCGATTATAAGAATGATAGTTGTTCTGATGTGTGCCGTTGTTGTCCAACCCCTTCACAGAAACGCTTCTCTTCTATTTATACTCTTTGGATGCAACGATAATAAATGTAGCCAGTAGACACGTTGTGTAGCGCCCCAAAAATCCATAGGACCACAATTTTAACCCCTTTTTTATTTAAGGGCCATGTTGATATTTCTAGATTTCAGATTTCAGCTTTGATTTATTTCAATTGTTTTAAAATATGATTTCAGATTTGAGACACGACTCAAAAGGTTCCGGACATATTTCACCCCAAGCACAAGGCACGAGCAGATTTCAGATTTTGTTCGAAAATAAAATGCTTTCAAATTAAGCAAATTGTTCTATTCTAAAACCCTTTGGCAAAAATTCCAAATTTAAACACTAAATGGGAGCTTTTTACAAATCTCTCAAAAGGACATAGTTGGTAGGAATCCCATGCCTACTCGAGTGTTTTCACCTAATGCCAATTATGCTATTTTATATGATTGTTTACGCGAAGTTAGAGTTCAGTTTCATTTGTAAAGAAAATCTTTCATCGTCTTAAAACTCTATGGAGCTCGTCGTGGTGCTTGAGGAGGATTTCTGCAGGAACCAGCTATCTCCGTGCTTCCGTGTTAAGGCAAGTAAAAGCTGATCTTTTGATACACCATTTAAAGCATATATTGTTTTTCCTCAGTTCTGTTTTCTTTCCTGCTTATGTTAAAGATATAGCAATGTTCAAGTATATTTATGAAAAATAAAGATCGGGTTCATTGTTTCTTTCTGTTTTAAAAATAATTCCAGTATGTTTTAAGCGCTAATGTTGATGTGTTTTTAAAACAATGAGCATTCAGGTTCTATTTCCTTGAAAGATTATGAAGTTATTCTTCTTGGTGAGTTGCGACGTCTGGACTTGACTCCAAGTAATTGGCGATGCTTGTCAAGTCGGGATTTTTGTTCCGGTTAGATAGGCGGAACTGGTATCTTGGACGTCGTCGAGATGCTGCAACACTAGTTCTATAGCCAAATCTGTTTTATCATGCTAATAACAAGACTCTATCTTCAAATCTGAAATTCCATGTCAAGTCTGCCTTGCAGATGTCGAATCTGTTTCGCTCTTACACTGTTTCTACAGTCAAATATGATTTTCACGCCAGCAATGTCATTTCGCTAGTCAAGTCTGTTTATTTAAAGATAGCGATATATTTTTCTTCAGTGGAATCTGTTTTACCCGTTAGCAGTAGTGTTTCCATGGCCGCATCCGAATTCCTCGCTACCAATAGCGCTTCTAAAGTCAAATCTGTTTTCTTGCCAGCGATGTATCCCCGATAGTCAAATCTGTTTTCCGCTAACGATATTGTTCCTTTATGCCACATCTGTTTTAACGTTAGCAATACCATAGTCAAATCTGTCTTTACGACTAGGATCGGTTTTGTACCCGAGCACTATTTTGTTAGTCAAATATGAATTTCATTTCAGCGATAAGTCCCCAGTAGGCGAATCTGATGCTCAGTGAGATTTTGAAGAGAAACGAGTTTCAAAATGTAGTGAACCCCGATGATGTTCAAACCTGATTTCAATCAGATATGAGTTTAAAGGAAGAAATGTTTAGTTTTAAAATTTATGGTGTAGATAACAGACGATCATAAAGGAAGGGTGAGCAGCTGTCAAGACAGTTGCCCCTTCATAAAGGAAGGGTGAGCAGTCGTAGAGCGTGTCGGTTGCCCCTTCATATAGGGCTTCATGTCATAAAGACTGAATTCAGAAGTAGCTTGATCAAGTGCTAAAGGACCTAAGGAGAGCTTCTAAGCCATAAATCACAAGATGATGAGATCTGGGTTATGTCCCGAATCTGTTTTTATGAAAGATTTTTAAGTTTAAATGCTTTCCTTTAAACTAAGTTATGTTAAGATATGAGATGTCTGCCTGCATTAAGTGAATTTGTTATTCTCAGATTTACTTGTTGAGACTCTAGGCTCATTAGCTTTTAAATTGTGCAGTTGAGACAGATCCGGGGCAGACGGGTGGCGGAAGCAGAACCAGCTGTGGTGATTGTGTTTATTGCTGGCCGATGTTTTCCGTGCAGCTGTTGTTGTTTTTGATCTTTTGACAAATCTGTATTAGATCCATTACAACAATGATTGAATTCATGTAGAATTTCAAATGTTGTAATATCGCACTTTTCTTTTTATATCAACCTGTTGTTCAGATCTGTTTCCGCTATTTATTATTCGGCGCCAAGTGTGTTTGTGTCTCGAAAGTTTTATGTTGTAAGAAATACAGCTTACAATATTTCATTTCAGCCCTTATTTTCCTCTTTTATTTTTTTATATTCAAATCCGTTGACACCCATGGGCGTAGGCGTCACAACTTGGTATCAGAGCATGGTCCTGAGATAAACACACGCATCCGGTTGGGACAGTTTACGTCGACCATTTCTCCAGAGCTGTGAGTTTTATTTTATGTTTCAGAGAATTTGTCTTTTAATCTAGCATGTTCTGATGTTCATTTGTGGTGGATTATGGGCTATAGATTAAGATGTATGGCCGAGGAAGAGGTAGAAGAAATACCTCCTTAGAAGAACCCAGTCCAGATAGTAATGCTAGTATTGCCCAGCTCCTAAGACTGTTGGTAGAACAAACCGGTAGAGGTAATGGCCAATCATCCAGCAGTAGAGGACCGAACCACGATGATCCTCAAGAGAAGTTTCGAAGACAGAAGCCAAAAGAGTTTAGTGGTACTACAGATCCATTGGTTGCTGAACGCTGGATAAAGTCGATGGAGGTTATCTTTGAGTACCTCCAGATGCTAGATTTGGATAGGCCCATGTGCGCTAGCTACATGTTGAGGGATGACGCTATGATTTGGTGGGAAGGAGCTAAGCTATCTGTGGATTTGGTAAATCTTACCTGGGGAGATTTCAAGCGAGTATTGTTTGAGCAATACTTCACAGCAGACAAGAGGTCTGAGTTTAAGAGGGAATTTCTAACTTTGAAACAAGGAAGTATGACCGTACAGGAGTATGTGCGGACGTTTGAAAGAGGTTTTTATTTTGTGCCACTTATTGGTAATGACCCAGAGGAGAAGCTGAGTCATTTTGTGGAAAGGTTAAAACATATGTCCAAGATGAATGTTAGGCTATCTGTGCCTAAGACTTACAGAGAAGCAGTTGATAGAGCCCTGCGAATTGAGAGATATTGGAAAGATGCGGAGGAAGAAAGGCAACAGAAGAGACAGGCCTTTCAGCAGAAGGATCAGAGGCCGTTTAAGAAATAGAATAAGAATCAGCAGAGGCCCCAAGAGCATAAGCCCCTACCCATCCAACCCATTAGTGCAGTTCCTGCTAGCAACATCAGACCCGTGTGTCCCAAATGCCAGAGAACTCACCCTGGTCCATGCAGACTTGGCCAGAACGTCTGCTTCAGATGTGGTTTGCCAGGGCATATTCTTAAGAATTGCCCAAAGACTAAGCAGCTGGTGACCAGTAGAGCTTTCGTGATGACAGCTGAGCATGCCAATCTAGATTCGACGGTGGTTACAGGTAAGATCTTGATTGCTGGTATGCCCTCCATAGCTTTGATAGATTCAGGAGCTACCCATTCTTTTATAGCAGCCAAGTTTGTTAAGAAGTTACCCATTAGACCCGACCAAGTAACTATAGGCTTTTGCGTAACGCTACCCTCAGGAGAAGAGTTAGTATCCTACGATCTGTTTCGAGATTTAGAACTTAGGCTCCAAGGGCGTTTGATTCCCGTAGATTTGATTGTGCTATCAATGCCCGAGTTTGACATGATTTTGGGAATGGACTGGTTGACCAAGTATGGAGTAGTGATTGACTTTAAGTTCCGAACAGTTGTGGTTAACCCACCCAGAGGAGACCCGTTTACATTTGAGGCCAATCAGATTTGGAGGATTCCGCGCATTATATCAGCTCTTAAGGCTCAACGATGTTTAAGGAAAGGAGGGATGGGATTCTTAGCAATCCTAACATCCTTAACTACGATTAGTAAACCCCAACTTTCAGATGTGGAGGTAGTGAATGAATTTCCAGAAGTTTTCCCAGAGGATATCCAAGGACTACCACCAGATAGAGAGCTGGAATTTTCAATCGATTTAGTGCTAGGAGCAGCACCTGTATCCAGACCACCCTATCGACTAGCTCCATATGAGATGAGGGAACTAAAGGAACATATACAAGATCTGTTGGATAAGAGATTCATTAGACCAAGCACTTCACCCTAGGTAGCCCCTGTTCTTTTTGTTAAGAAGAAATATGGGAGTCTGAGGTTATGTATAGATTATCGAGAGCTGAATAAGTTGACCATTAAGAATAAATACCCCCTTCCTAGGATCGAGGATCTGTTTGACCAGCTGAAGGGATCGATAGTCTTTTCTAAGATCAACTTGAGATCTGGTTATCATCAATTGAAGATTAAGCCAGCTGACATCTATGAGACAGCCTTTAGAACCCCCTATGGTCACTATGAGTTTCTAGTGGTGCCCTTTGGACTTACTAATGCACACTAAGCTTTTATGAATTTAATGAATATAGTTTTTCAACATTTTTGGATCAGTTCGTAGTTGTGTTCATAGACGATATCTTAGTGTACTCTAAGACCAGATCTGAGCATGCCGACCATCTGAGGACAATGCTTAAAGTTTTGAAGAATAAGCGATTGTTTGCCAAGTTTAGTAAATGTAATTTTTGGTTGGAGAAAGTAGCTTTTCTAGGTCATATTATATCTAAGGATGGATTGGAGGTAGACCCAGCTAAGGTGGAAGCTGTTCGTGAGTGGCCAGTTCCCAAATCTGTTTCAGAAGTAAGGAGTTTCTTGGGTTTAGCCGGATACTATAGGCGATTCATTCAGCGTGAGTGGCCAGTTCCCAAATCTGTTTCAGAAGTAAGGAGTTTCTGGGTTTAGCCGGATACTATAGGCGATTCATTCAGGGTTTTCGAAGATAGCAGTTCCTTTAACCTCACTAACAAGTAAGTAGGTTAAGTATGATTGGACACCAGAGTATCAACTCAGCTTTGATAAGTTAAAGCAAGCGTTGATAGAAGCCCCCGTGCTAACCATGACATCTGATCAAGGAAAGTTTGTGATCTATACAGATGCGTCCAAGTTGGGCTTAGGTGCTGTAATGATGCAGGACCGAAGAGTAATTTCTTACGCTTCCAGACAACTTAAGGATCATGAGAAGAATTATCCCACCCATGACTTAGAGCTGGCAGCAGTAGTTTTTCCCTTGAAGATCTGGAGACATTACCTTTATGGGGAGAAGTGTGAGATATTCACAGATCATAAGAGCCTCAAATACTTTTTCACCCAGAAGGAACTTAATATGAGGCAGAGGAGATAGCTAGAGCTGGTGAAGGATTACGATTGTACAATCAGCTATCACCCAGGAAAAGCCAATGTAGTAGCGGATGCTCTAAGTAGGAAATCTGTTGGATTAACCCAACTCAGCGTCCAGAGACCATTGGCGCATGATATTGAGAAGTTTGAAATAGAATTGGTGCCCAGTGGTAGTACTGTTATTTTGAAAGATCTCACCATACGGTCGAATCTGATAGAACAGATCCGAGAGGGATAGTTGAAAGATGAGAAGCTTCAGAAGTGGGTTAAGCAAGATAGAGAGAGAGGTAGTAGTCTCTACTTTTCAGAAGAAGGAATAGTGACATTTCTTGGCCGGATGTGGGTGCCCCAAGTAGACACCCTGAGATCAGATCTGATGGCAGAAGCCCATACAGCCCCGTACTCTCTGCACCCAGGGAGTACTAAGATGTATAAGGATCTTCAGAATCTGTATTGGTGGCCGGGAATGAAGAGGAATATATCCAGATTTGTCTCTGAATATTTGACGTGTCAATTGGTGAAAGCTGAACACCAAAGACCAGCGGGGATGTTGAAGCCCTTGCCCATTCCAGAATGGAAATGGGAGTGCCTAGCTATGGATTTTGTAGTTGGATTACCCAGGACTGTTCAAGGATATAATTCTATTTGGGTTATAGTAGACAGACTCACTAAGTCAGCACACTTCTTACCAGTTAAGACAACATATGATGTGAGCAGATACGCAGAGCTGTATGTGAGGGAAATAGTGAGGCTGCATGGTGTTCCCGTTTCGATAGTATCTGTTAGAGATCCAAAGTTTACGTCAGCTTCCTGGAAGAGTTTGCATAGAGCTTTGGGTACGAAGTTGACTTTTAGCACAACCTTTCACCTCCAGAAAGATGATCAATCAGAAAGGGTGATTCAGAGTTTAGAAGATTTACTCAGGGCTTGTATTGTGGATTTCTCAGAGAGCTAGGATTCAAAGCTGCCGTTGGTAGAATTTGCGTATAACAACAGTTTCCAATCTTCCATCCAGATGGCCCCATACGAAGCTCTCTATGGTCGCAAGTGTAGAAGACCTATTCACTGGGATGAATTAGGAGAGCGAGCTAGTTTAGGACCAGATATGGTAGAGCAAACAACTGCGGCTATTAGAAGGATTAGAGAGAGGATGAGAGCTGCTCAGAGCAGACAGAAGAATTATGCAGATAATAGACGAAGGGAGATGAGTTTTGAGGTTGGTGACCATGTGTTTTTGAGAGTAGCTCCGATGAAGGGAGTAATGCGTTTCGGAAAGAAAGGAAAGCTGAGTCCCAGATATATTGGGCCTTATCAGATTCTGGAACGAGTAGGAACGTTGTCTTATCGTTTAGCATTACCCCTGTCGCTGTCTTCAATGCATAGTGTTTTCCATGATCAGCTTTGAGGAAGTATATTCCCAACCCGTCGCACGTATTGAGCCATGAGCCAATTCAACTAGCACCAGATCTGAGTTACAAAGAGAGACCCGAGAGGATTCTTCTTCGAGAGATTAGGAAGTTTAGAAACCGTAGTATCCCTATGGTTAAGGTGCAATGGTCTAACCAAACAGAACGAGAAGCTACGTGGGAGACCGAAGCTAATATGCATAGTCTTTACCCAGATCTGTTTTGTAAGTAAATTTCGAGGACGAAATTTCAATAAGGAGGATAGAGTTGTAGCGCCCCAAAAATCCATAGTACCACAATTTTAACCCCTTTTTATTTTAAGGGCCATGTTGATATTTCCAGATTTCAGATTTCAGCTTTGATTTATTTCAATTGTTTTAAAAGCTGATTTTAGATTTGAGACACGACTCAGAAGGTTCCGGACAGATTTCACCCCAAGCACAAGGCACGGGCAGATTTCAGATTTTTGATCGAAAATAAAATGCTTTCAAATTAAGCAAATTGTTCTCTTCTAAAACCCTTTGGCAAGAATTCCAAATTTAAAACAGTAACTGGGAGCTTTTTACAAATCTCTCAAAAAGGACACAGTTGGTAGGAATCTCATTCCTACTCGAGTGTTTTCACCTAATGCCAATTCAACAGGGAATTGATATCACTGTTGGGGCAGCGGCGGATCCGGATCCCGTTCCCGGGGGCGCAGCGGAAGTTTCAAAATTTACCCCGGAAACGTTAAATACATAATAATCAAAGCAATAAAACATTCATAGGATGTTTTATAGAAGATACCTTGCTGGCGTCTAGGTGCCTGGCTCCGACCAGATTCACAGGGAAACTGGCACTTCAACGGTAGGCGGCGGTAGATCTCCTAATCCGGTCCACGACTGGATTCACGGCTCCTTTGTCAGTCTGCACTAGAAGAGCTGAAGAATTTGTCACGAACGGAATCTCCTCGTTAACGTGATCGGAGCAAGTCCAGTCACGTGAGCAACGGCGGCGGCGGCACACGGCGGCGGCGCGGCGGCGCGTGTGATGGTGGGCGGCCGAGAGGGAGAGGAGGAGAGGAGGGGCGGCTACTCTTTAGGTCTAGGGTTTAGAGTTGTTGTGTGTTATGTCATAATAACCCTAGGCCATGTATATGTAGAGGGGGTATGGGCTTGAACCGGCATCCTCCTATGCTCAACACATTGAGCTCAGTTTCCGTGCGGGAATCGTGAAGCCAGTACTTGTGTGACCCTCAATGGTTCAGAGATACAGCTAGCCGTGGGCCCACAACCATTGTGACCCCGAAATCACAATTTCGGACTGACTCATCGGATCATGGTAAAGCGCCTAGCAACATCGCCCCATAATCCCCTAGGTATCACTGATAGTGCTTGCAAGAACCAGTCGGTCATGGTTAGCGTACAGTACGGTCCTTTCAACACACATATCCCGATCAGATCAACGACCATTGGTAAATCGAGAGTCGCTAGAGATCCGATAACTATGCATACATCTTGGAGATCAATAGTAACATCACGCGTGTTATTAGGTAAATGTTAGAGTAGATGCCCAACTAGCCAACTTGTGGCGTGTGGGTTTATAGACTCTTGTATGAAACAATCTTTATATATGATATTCGCATTTATTCATTTGGCATTATTTACTTTCATTGTGTTGTATAATGATTAACAATTGCGTTGAGTAAAGACCTAGAATACACCGAAGTGTATGTTAGATGTGATAGTGGGTATGACGGCTATCATGAAACACATCTAATAGTCACTTTGTATTCTGAACATGTTTTGGCATTCTTTACTTTCATTGTGTTGTATGATGATTAACAATTGCATTGAGTAAAGACCTAGAATACACCGAAGTGTATGTTAGATGTGATAGTGGGTATGACG
>KV000535.1:28168-39022 GCA_001598015.1 Dorcoceras hygrometricum | reverse complement strand
CACAACACTGTGCCTAGACTCAAGTGTGATCAAAGAAATCGAGCTTATCCCAGCTTAAGCTCTGATACCAAAAATGTCAGGCCTCGTGCTCACATCAGAGATCAACCACGCAAAAACATGCGGAAGCAACTAAAAAGTGGTTAAAATTTTTGTTTTTGCTTTTGGCCTGACAGAAAGTCAATATAATTTAAAATACGGCAATACTCAAAATATATCCCAGTTACGCAAACAAGCAAAGGCTACAAGCCCAAAGTAAAACAATGCAGCATAACCATGCATCAAATACCTGACAACAACCACAACTGAATACAACAGACTACTAGCTATAAATGTCTGATCATCACCCGAGACATCCCACCCGTGGTGATACCAGTGCATATAGATACTATACGTAACTGGGACACTCTAAGCACCTCCTGGGGAACCTCGACCGGGCCAACTCCACGCCTAGCTGAGTAACCTGGGAAACCTGAAACAACACACAGGCGACAAAAACAACAGCCCCAGAGGGACATCGGGGTCAAAACCCAGTACGGAGAGCAACTATAAAACAGCAGTAAACAGCAAAGATAAAATGCAGATGCTATGCATGGGATACGGGACAACAGCCGAAGGCTACTACCGAGCAAAGGAGCCAAAGAACTCAAACGTAGCTCAACAAAATCTGCAGAGGATATGTGGCCACGGTGTGTGTAGGACATGTGGGAGATACCCACTCACCCCTACTCACACACCATTACCGGATGTATCAACAGCTCAACCTGTCGTTGCCCAACCTATGAACTGTGGTAGTTAGCCACTCGACGCATATGGGCTAACAAATCCCAGCAGGGAGATCAGAGTGCGGTATTGCCGCTCGCCCTCGCATCCTGATAAGAACAGAACAGCAACAACAACGAAACAACGAAACAATGGCTGCAACAGCTGAAGGAAATTATATGCCAATGTGTGTATGAAATCAGCTAAACAGCTAGCATATAACATATGCACAAACAGCAACCACACACAGTGTGACACCCGAACCCACGGGGTCACGAATTTGGAGTAAATTAAAATTTTGAAATAAAAGAAGGGCTAAAGGACAATTTGTTATAAGCTGTATCTCTTATAACTTAAAAAGAAATCGAAACACAAACACAACGACTGACAGACATATTCACGCGGAGCCAAATACTAAACTTTGCGGAAACAAATATCTGTTATGTAATGCAATTGCGGGTTTACAACAGCTGAGACTCTACATGAATATACAACCGTTGCAACTGAATTAATACAGACTCTACAAAATATGAAGATATCATCAGACGTGACACGGGAAAATGTTGGCCATTGATAAACACAACACCACGCAGCTGCTGTCAGATTTCATCTCACATTCGCTTCTCAGCTGTCACACCTGCACCATTTTAAAAGCTAATGAGCCTAGGGGCTCAACAAGTAAAACCTGAATAATAACAAAGGCAAATAACGCAGGCCGACATCTGATCAATATAATACTGAGTTAAAGGAACATCTGGTAAACATAAACATTTTGTTCATATCATTTGCTTAAACATTCGTTCCTTCATAAACTCGGATGAGGGGATAATAGCCCAGATCCAACATCATCAATTTCTTTTGATTTATAGCATAGAAGCTCTCCTTAGGCCCGTTGTGCACTTTGATCAAAATGACTTTCGATATCAGTTTTTGCATGTAGCTCATATGAAAGGGGCAGCCAACATTCTTGACGACTGCTCACCCTTCTCCTGGGTGGCCGTCTGTTATCTATGCCATAAACCTTAAAATAAACTTTTGTTCCTTTAACATCTTTTCTTTGAAATTCTCTTTGAAACTCCTCGGGTTCCATCATTTTTAAAACTCGCTTCCTATTAAACTTTACTGAGTGTCATAATCGACTTTGGAAGATGCATCGCTGAAATGAAATCAGGTGTAACAAAGTGGAACTGTTCGGGGAACATTAACAGATCTTTACTGTTCACAACTATTGCAAACAGCTGCAAGAACATATATTAACATTGAGACCAATGTATTGAATGAAACGGTGTAGTTTCAGATAGGAAACAAACATGATGACGAAAGAATATCTGCTATCAGTTGCGACTTAGTGAAACGACGTCGTTAATTTGAAACAGGCGCAATGACAATCGCTAACAAACGCGTCTCGGGAATATGTATAAAACGATGTCGTTTACTTTTAAAAAAACTGACGTAAGAAAGTCTGTTAACAAGAGTAAACAGATGTAAGAATATCTGTTATCAGACGTGACTCTGAATAAATGAAACGATGTCGTTTGCACAACAAACAGACGTATGATGTCAGGCCTCGTGCTCACAACAGAGTAAAATCATACAAACACAAACGGAAGCTATTAAAAAATGGGTAAAATTTTCGCTTTTGGCCTGACGGTTTAAAACAATATAATTTAAAATACAACAATACTTAAAATAATCCCAGTTTAAAAACAACCAACAACGGTTACAACAAAATAACCAAACAGAACGGAAAATGGCATTTCCTGGCTTACAACCAGTTACAATAGCCTAGGCATCACCCGGGACATCCCACCCAAAAGGTGATACCAGTGCATATAAATAATATACATAGCTGGGACACTCTAACCACCTCCTGGGGCACCTCCAGCTGGGTTAAACCCATGACCAGCTGTAAACCTGGGCTCCCTGAAAACAACACAACAAGGAAAACAACCAAGCCCCAGAGGATATGGGGTCAAACCCCACTATGGAGAGCAACTATAAACAGGAGTAAACAACATGAATAAAATATGCTACGCATGAAATGAGGGACAACTGCCAAAGGCTACAACCAAGGAAGGGAGCCAAAGAACGCAATGCATAGCTCAACGAAGTCTGCAATAGAGTATATGTGGCCACGATGAGTGCAGGGTATGTGGGAGCTACCCACTCGGCCCAACTCGCCCACCAATACCAGATGCATCAATCACTCGACCTGTCGTTGCCCAACCTATGAACTGTGGTAGTAGCCACTCTGCGCATAGGGGCTAACACATCCCAGCAGGGAGATGAGAGTGCGGAATCACCGCTCGCCCTCGCATCCTGGTAAAACAATAGAGCAACAACAATGAAACGATGGCTGCAAAAGCTGAAATGAGATGATAATACGTGTATGCAACATGCTGGAATGACAAGAATATATCATATGCACAAACAGCAATATCACAGCAAGTATACACCACATAATTCACGGCCATCTCACAAAACAATAGCCTCACAGGGCCATCATACACCGCAGCCAACAAATAGCCATCTCACAAATTATCCAAGCCATAAATCTGCTGATTTACAAGCTCCAAATCCGTACCTTAAAAGGAATCCGGAGAAATCTGGTAGCAAACCTGCTGAACGAAAAATCACACGGCCGAAAGACAGTAGCTTCACGATCCACAACCAGCCAACTACAGCCTCCAAAAGTAGTATGGAATGAAAGAGCTTCTCAAGAGGAGTCCAACGCTACCTCGCACATACCAAACGGTGGCCGAAAACGACGGGAATTCGCCGGAGAAACTCACGATGAACAGTAACCCAGGGTTCGAAGCGAAGAACAACAATCGGGAGATTATTTCGCTAAGTAGGGGAATCCAATAAACCAATCAAAGACCAAGTATTCCTATATATACACATCTCAACTGCTGATAACAGATCCCACCGACAAAACCAGTCGATACTCGCTAATATACAATCAGCAGATGCAAAGCAAACCAACTGCTGAATCTCTTAAACAACACTAGCAAAACGGTGTTGCATCGACTTAACTAAACGACGTCGCATAGCTTAAGTCATCATATCTGCCATCAGCTGGACACTCAAAACCAGCGACTGGATTCCTCACGCAACGCAACACATCTTTACAGCTGGTACCAGACGCGACATCAAAACGCAGCGTTTCACTAAATAAAACGACGTAGCTTCGCATACGTCAGCAAATCTGTCGAACTACACAAATGCAACGGCTGGTCCCATTAGCGCTAACCAAAACGACGTCGCCTTCACTAATCCAAACGACAGCGTTTTATGCCCGCTACAGGAACTTGCTTCTAATAGATATCACCAAGCAGATACCTCACAAAACGTCGTCGTTTTGAAGTTCCTTACCGCTCTCTGCTGAAATCCACGTAAGTGTTGCTGCTGGCAGATCCTACCCAAAGACTGGTTACTCAACGCAAAACGACGGCGTATTGACTTCCCGCGATACAAATACGCATTGCGACTGGTTTTCACTACCGACCAGCTTTCACCACAAAACACCCAAAAATACGAAAACTTCCAAAATTGTTCTAAACGTGAGATCTGACCCGAAAATGCAAACCAAACTCTCAAACAGAGATCTGTACCACCAGAACTCCCTAAAAATCGATTAATCCAACCAAATAAATCCTATACCATTCCAGGTCTCACATTTCTCCCCCACTAAAAAGGATTTCGTCCTCAAAATCAAACACAACAATTCCGGAACAACACAGTAACTGAAACTAAAAACTGAAATTCGCCTAACACAAGGCCAAGAGTTCAAGATAACTGAGCAAACAATTAACAACAACTAGGGAAGAATTACAACCAAAAGCTAAAACTGCTGGAAATTTAGCTCTACATCTATTCAAACAGATGCGGCCACTCACGCTGCATCTTTTCTTCCAGCTCCCAAGTAGCTTCTTCCCTACCATGTTTGCTCCACTGCACCATCACCAATGGAATGGTTTTATTCCTCAATTGTTTCTCTTTTCTGCCAAGGATCTGCAAGGGATATTCCTGGTAACTCAACGTCTGATCTAGCTCAACCTCGTTAGTTCTAAGCACAAGAGACAGATCTGGCTCATACTTCCTCAACATGGAAACATGAAAGACATCATGTAGAGAAGACAATTCCAGAGGCAACAACAGCCTGTACGCCAAAGGGCCAATCCTCTCAACAATTTCATACGGTCCGACGTAACGAGGGGCTAACTTTCCCTTGTGTCCAAAGCGCATGACACTGCGAAACGGAGAAACTTTGAGAAATACTTGATCACCAACCTGAAACTCGAGAGGTCTACGCCTCTTATTAGTATAACTGGCTTGACGATCTTGGGCAGCTTTCATCCGCTGTCTAATAAGATCCACGTGATCTTTCATTTGCTGCACAAAGTCTGGGGCAGATAGCTGCTTCTCTCCCACCTCTTCCCAACATACAGGCGATCTGCACTTTCTGCCATAAAAAGCCTCAAACGGCGCCATGCCAATCGTCACTTGGTAGCTGTTATTGTAAGAATATTCCACCAAAGACAACGCGTCCTGCCAGCTACCACCAAAATCCAACACAACAACTCGCAACATATCCTCCAACGTTTGGATAGTTCGCTCAGATTGGCCATCTGTTTGGGGGTGATACGCTGTTCTCATAGCCAACCTGGTACCCAAAGCTGTCTGCAAACTCTTCCAAAACCTGGAAGTAAACCTTGGATCTCGGTCTGAGACGATCAAAACAGGCACACCGTGCAATCTAACCACAAAATCGATGTACAGTTTCGCCATTTTCTTCAACGAGAAAGTCATACCATAGGGAATGAAATGTGCAGACTTCGACAAACGGTCGATAACCACCCAAATAGCATCGCATCCTCTGCTGGAACGAGGCAGATGCGTCACAAAATCCATCGCTATGTGCTCCCAATTCCATTGGGGCACTTCCAAACTCTGCAACAGACCACTAGGTCTCATCCTTTCGGCCTTACCATCTGACAATTCAAACAACGAGCAACGAACTCAGCAACGCCACTCTTCAGGCCAGCCCACCAGAAGTGCGGCTTAAACGCATGGTACATCTTCCGTGCACCAGGATGAACACTATGTCTGCTACAGTGCGCTTCTCGAAGGATCTCCTCCTCCAAATCAATGAGGTTAGGCACAACCAACCTGCCACGAAACCTCAAACACCCATCGGACGAAACAGAATAGTCCTCAAGTTCGCCAGTCCTGACCTTCAACTTCAACTCGTGGATGGAAGGATCAGTCCTTTGAGCTGCTCGAATACTAGAAACAATCTACGGCTCCACTTGGAAAGAAGAAACCACCACACAATCCTCAGCCGGGTAGAATCTCCAACCCGTAGTGTTAAGATGCTCCTGATCCTTAGAGATGTACAACGACGCAAGCATCTCACTAGCCTTCCTGCTCAAAGCATCGGCCAATACATTCGATTTCCCAGGCTGATACTTGATCTCCTAATCAAAGTCCTTTATCAGCTCCATCCAATGACGTTGTCTCATGTTCAAGTCCGGCTGCGAAAACAGATACTGCAAACTTTTGTGGTCCGAGTACACCACAAATTGCTCGCCATATAGGTAGTGACGCCAAATCTTCAGCGCAAAAACCACCGCTGCAATCTCCAAATCATGGACTGGATATCCAGTCTCGTGCGGTTTCAACTGTTGCGAGGCATACGCAATGACTCGACCATTCTGCATCAACACACAGCCCAATCCATTGAGCGAAGCGTCAGAACAAACAACGAAACGACCTGATCCGGACGGCAGAGCCAACACAGGTGCAGTAGTCAGTTTCTCCTTGAGCAATTGAAACACATTCTCACATTGCTCCGTCCACACAAAACGCTTGTCCTTATGAGTTAATTGGGTCATCGGCTTTTTTATGCTAGAGAATTCTTCAATGAAACGACGATAATAGCCAGCCAGACCCAAGAAACTACGAATCTCGGATACATTCTTAGGACGCTCCCAGTTCAACACAGCATCAACCTTGCTGGGATCCACCGAAATCCCCTCGGCTGAAATAACATGACCCAAGAATACAACGCGATCTAGCCAAAACTCACACTTTGAGAATTTAGCATACAACTGCTGGTCTCTCAACGTCTGAAGGACAATACGCAAATTCTCCTTATGCTCCAAAGGAGTCTTCGAATAGACTAAGATGTCGTCGATGAACACGATCACAAACTGATCAATATACTCACGAAAAACTCGGTTCATCAGATCCATAAAGACTGCAGGAGCATTGGTCAGCCCAAACGGCATATACAACGCGATCTAGCCAAAACTCACACTTTGAGAATTTAGCATACAACTGCTGGTCTCTCAACGTCTGAAGGACAATACGCAAATTCTCCTTATGCTCCAAAGGAGTCTTCGAATAGACTAAGATGTCGTCGATGAACACGATCACAAACTGATCAATATACTCACGAAAAACTCGGTTCATCAGATCCATAAAGACTGCAGGAGCATTGGTCAGCCCAAACGGCATAACCAGGAAAATGTCCATACCTTGTACGGAACGCAGTCTTTGCAACATCTCTAAGCTGATGGTACCCTGAACGCAAATCAATCTTCGAATACACCGCAGAACCTTGCAGTTGATCAAACAGATCATCTATCCTAGGTAGAGGGTACTTGTTCTTGACAGTGGCTTTATTAAACTGGCGAAAATCAATGCACATCCGCATTGAGCCATCCTTCTTCTTCACAAACAATATGGGCGCTCCCCACGGTGACATACTAGGTCGAATAAAGCCCTCTACAGCAAATCGTCCAACTGCACCTTGAGTTCTCTCAACTCCGCAGGCGCCAAAAGATACGGTGCTCGAGAAATCGGAGCTGTGTGAGGCACCAACTCTATGCTGAAGTCAATTTCCCGCCTCGGAGGGAAACTAGGAATATCCTCCGGAAACACATCGGGAAAGTGTCGCACCACGGGAACGTCACTGAGCTGCACACGAGAAGAGACGACGCATCCAGAGCGTAAATCATAAAGCCAGCATTTCCCAAGGACAACAAACTAAACATTTCCATCGCTGAGACCAACGGGATCTTCGATCGAGAATCCTTGCCGTAGAAGTCCCACTTCTCGCCAGACAAAGGCCTAAAGCGCACAATCCCATGAAAACAATCCACGGAGGCCCTATAGTTGGACATCACATCCATCCCAACAATGCAATCGAAATCCCACAAAATCAAACGGATCAAGTTCGCTATCAGAACATGCTCACCAAACCTCAACACTACATCTAACAAAACCTTCTGGGAGAACAGGATCACACCGCCAGGGGTAGAAACAGAAACGGCATCGCGCAAAGGAATGGTACACAGACCATGCTCAACAACAAACGAATCAGATATGAATGAATGCGATGCACCGGTGTCAAACAACACACGCACAGGAAAATCAAAAACAAGGCAAGTACCTGCGATCATCCTGCTCGGCGTCTCCTCCGCCTGCTCCCTCATGATGGCGTTGACCTGAGCATGCTGGGGTCCAGAGAAGAAAGGCTGAGATGACTGTCCGAATCACGACGGACCAAGCTGCTGGAACGGCCTGAACTGAGTCTCTCCAATCCTGGGCTGCGGAAACTGAGGGGAACGGCCCTTAGACTGACCTCCACGGCCCTGAGACGGGGCAGCGGCCTGCTGCGATCCTGCCGACGGACACACCCTAGAGTAATGCCCAAACTGACCACAGATATGGCAAGAGCCCTGAACACCAACTCACTGAGTCGACGAATGCTTCCCGCCACAAAAACCACAAAACTCAGCCCGATAACCACTGATACTCGAGCTACCTGAACCAGAAGAGCCAGAACCCGACTTCTTCTTGAACTGCTGACCTCGGGGTCGAAACCTCTGACGGCCAGACTGCTGCGCCACCTGCGGCTGATGCTGCTGGGGCTGATGGGCTGACTGGGAAGACTTAGATATTGCGCCCTCCTCAATGTCGATGGCATTATCCACTGCCTCAGCATACGTCTTGGGTTTGCTGGCCAGCACCATCTGATAAAGTTCCTCATTCAAGCCCTCAAGAAATCGAGTCTGCTTGGCCCTCTACCGGCCAGCGACGTGCGGAACATACGCCAACAAGGAGCCGCCTGCTGCCTACGAGCACGACGACTCCGCAAACCCTCCTCAATATCAATGGCACTATCCACTGCCTCCGCATACGTCTTGGGTTTGCTGTTCCACACCATCTGATAAAGTTCCTCATTCAAACCCTCTAAAAACCTGGTCCTCTTGGCCCTCTCCCGGCCAACAACGTGCGGAACGTACGCCAACAAAGAAGAAATCGTCCGAGCATACTCCCTCACAGTCATGGAGCCCTACTCCAAATGGTCAAACTCCCGCTCACGGGCGTTCACATAAGACTCGGGCACATACTCCTACCGGAAGGTGGTACAGAAATTATCCCAAGTAATACCAACGCCAGTCTCCAGCAAGGTACTAGAAGCGCCTCGACACCAGCGCTCGGCAGCCTTCCTTAGCAAAAGAGTCGCTAAACTCAACCGAAGGTCATCATCATACTGAACCCGATCAAAAAGACCAACAATATTCCGGAGCCACGAATCCGCATCCTCACTAGACTCGTCACCATTAAATACCGGAGGGTTCATCCGCTGAAATCTTGCTATAACCACATCCATCCTCTCCACAGGAGTCGGCGCATCATCAACTTCCTCCTCCTCGATATGCCTACTACGAGTACGACTAGGAGCACTACGCCGATCCTCGTTATATCCTGCCGATTCCTCAAACTGCCCCTACCTCTACCACGACGTCTAGGCGGCATCTACGAAGGCACTCAACAGGATAAGGCAACAGAGAACAGATATATCATAGATATCACAAAAAAAATGCAGCACATAATCACATAGGTCAAGCACATGCACACACGACACTGTGCCTAGACTCAAGTGTGATCAAAGAAATCGATTTTATCCCAGCTTAAGCTCTGATACCAAAAATGTCAGGCCTCGTGCTCACAACAGAGTAAAATCATACAAACACAAACGGAAGCTATTAAAAAGGGGTAAAATTTCGCTTTTGGCCTGACGGTTTAAAACAATATAATTTAAAATACAACAATACTTAAAATAATCCCAGTTTAAAAACAACCAACAACGGTTACAACAAATAACCAAACAGCACAGAAAATGGCATCTCCTGGCTCACAACCAGTTACAATAGCCTAGGCATCACCCGGGACATCCCACCCAAAAGGTGATACCAGTGCATATAAATAATATACATAGCTGGAACACTCTAACCACCTCCTTGGGAACCTCCAGCTGGCTTAAACCCACGACCAGCTGTAAAACCTGGGTTGCCTGAAAACAACGCAACAAGGAAAACAACCAAGCCCCAGAGGGACATGGGGTCAAATCCCAGTACGGAGAGCAACTATAAACAGCAGTAAACAGCATAAATAAAATACAGATGCTACGCACGAAATGAGGGACAACTTCCAAAGGCTACAACCAAGGAAGGGAGCCAAAGAACGCAATGCATAGCTCAACGAAGTCTGCAATAGAGTATATGTGGCCACGGTGAGTGCAGGGTATGTGGGAGCTACGCACTCGGCCCTACTCGCCCACCAATACCAGATGCATCAATCACTTGACCTGTCGTTGCCCAACCTATGAACTGTGGTAGTTAGCCACTCGGCGCATAGGGGCTAACACATCCCAGCAGGGAGATGAGAGTGCGGAATCACCGCTCGCCCTCGCATCCTGGTAAAACAATAGATAAAAAACAACGAAACGATGGCTGCAAAAGCTGAAATGAGATGATAATGCGTGTATGCAACATGCTGGAATGACAAGCATATATCATATGCACAAACCCCAACCTATGAACTGTGGTAGTTAGCCACTCGGCGCATAGGGGCTAACACATCCCAGCAGGGAGATGAGAGTGCGGAATCACCGCTCGCCCTCGCATCCTGGTAAAACAATAGATAAAAAACAACGAAACGATGGCTGCAAAAGCTGAAATGAGATGATAATGCGTGTATGCAACATGCTGGAATGACAAGCATATATCATATGCACAA
>KV000535.1:0-22215 GCA_001598015.1 Dorcoceras hygrometricum | reverse complement strand
TTCCCCCTTTTTGTCATTACCACCTCGGTTGATGTAGGCAACAAGTTCACCCAACTGAGAGGAAATGTTATTATAATTTTCCTGTGCTTGCGCATGGAATTCCAGTATGGCATTCGAGAGGGCAGCTTTGGTTTCATCAACATCCTTCCTAATATCATCTAGGCCTGTGGCAATGGCATCCTGTTGAGTGATGAGCTTCCTTTGAGAAGCCAAAATGTCTAGCGACAGAGCAGACTTCTGAATTTGAATTTCCTATCGCATATTGTTAAACAGACCTCTATAGAGGCCGTCCTGTTGTATCAACATCTCAGTAATCTTCTTCTCAAGGCTCCGAACTTCCATCAAAATCATATCCTGGAGTTTGTCGGAGTCATTTCTGGTCTGCACACGCTCAGTTGAAATCTGTCAGGGCTCGTGCTCACAACAGAGTAAAATCATACAACACATGCGGAAGCAACTAAAAAGTGGGTAAAATTTTCATTTTTGGCCTGACGGTTTAAAACAATATAATTTAAAATAATACAATACTTAAAATAGATCCCAGTTTATAAAAACCACTAAACAACACAATCAATATAGCATACGAAAACAAGTATCAGACTCCAATCACTGGATACAACAACTAAGCACAGGGCATCCTCTGGCTAACTCAAATGATACATATTAATATGCTATACGCAACTGGGATACTCAACCACCTCCTGGGGCACCACCAGCTGGGTTAAAACCACGACCAGCTGTAAAACCTGGGTTTCCTGAAAACAACACGCCACTAAACAACACAATCAATATAGCATACAAACACAAGTATCAGACTCCAACCATTGGATACAACAACTAAGCACAGGGCATCCTCTGGCTAACTCAAATGATACATATTAATATGCTATACGCAACTGGGATACTCAACCACCTCCTGGGGCACCACCAGCTGGGTTAAAACCACGACCAGCTGTAAAACCTGGGTTTCCTGAAAACAACACGAACAGGGAAAACAGCCAAGCCCCAGAGGGACATGGGGTCAAACCCCAGTACGGAGAGAAACTATAAGACAGCAGTAAACAGCATGAATAAAATGCAGATGCTATGCATGAAATGAGGGTTAACTGCCAAAGGCTACAACCAAGGAAGGAAGCCAAAGAACTCAAATTCATAGCTCAACGAAGTCTGCAACAGAATATATGTGGCCACGGTGAGTGCAGGGTATGTGGGAGCTACCCACTCGGCCTTACTCGCCCACCAATACCAGATGCATCAATCGCTCAACCTACCGTTTCCCAACCTATGAACTGTGGTAGTTAGCCACTCGGCGCATAGGGGCTAACACATCCCAGCAGGGAGATGAGAGTGCGGAATCACCGCTCGCCCTCGCATCCTGGTAATAAACAGAGCAACAACAACGAAACAAAGGTGCCAAAAGCTAAAATGAGCTGATAATGCGTGTATGCAACATGCTGGAATGACAAGCATATATCATATGCACAAGCAACAATATCAACAGCAAGTATACACCACATAATTCACGGCCATCTCACAGAACAGTAGCCTCACAGGGCCATCATACACCGCAGCCAACAAATAGCCATCTCACAAATTATCCAATCCATAAACCAGCTGATTTACAAGCTCCAAATCCGTACCTTAAAAGGAATCCCGAGAAATCTGGTAGCAAACCTGCTGAACGCACAATCACACGGCCGAAAGACAGTAGCTTCGCGATCCACAACCAGCCAACTACAGCCTCCAAAAGTAGTATGGAATTAAAGAGCTTCTCAAGAGGAGTCCAACTCTACCTCGCACGTACCAAAGTGTGGCCGAAAACGACGGGAATTTTCCGGAGAAACTCACGGTGAACAGTAACCCAGGGTTCGAAGCGGAGAACAACAATCGGGAGAATATTTCGCTAAGTACGAGAATCCAATAAACCAATCGAAGACCAAGTCTTCCTATATATACACATCTCAACTGCTGATAACAGATCCCACCGACAAAACCAGTAGATACTCGCTAATATACAATCAGCAGATGCAAAGCAAACCAACTGCTGAATCTCTTAAACAAAACTAGAAAAACGGTGTCGCATCGACTTAACTAAACGACGTCACACAGCTTACGTCATCGTATCTGCCATCAGCTGGTCACTCAAAACCAGTCCTCACGCAACGCAACACATCTTTGCAGCTGGTACCAGACGCGACATCAAAACGCAGCGTTTCACTAAATAAAACGACGTAGCTTCGCATACGTCAGCAAATCTGTCGAACTACACAAATGCTACGGCTGGTCCCCTTAGCGCTAACCAAAATGACGTCGCCTTCACTAATCCAAACGACAGCGTTTTATGCCCACTACAGGAACTTTCTGCTAACAGATATCACCCAGCAGATACCTCACAAAACGTCGCCGTTTTGAAGTTCCTTACCGCTCTCTGCTGAAATCCACGTAAGCGTTGCTGCTGGTAGATCCTACCCAACGACTGGTTACTCAAGGCAAAACGACGGCGTATTGACTTCCCACGATACAAATACGTATTGCGACTGGTTTTCACTACCGACCAGCTTTCACCACAAAACACCCAAAAATACGAAAACTTCCAAAATTGTTCTAAACGTGAGATCTGACCCGAAAATGCAAACCAAACTCTCAAACAGAGATCTGTACCACCAGAACTCCCTAAAAACCGATTAATCCAACCAAATCAATCGTATACCATTCCAGGTCTCACATATGAACAGTGCAACGACTGAATACAACGATACAATGCAACAGCTGATGACTATTTGAACACGAACCATTGCATCGGCTGCTATGAACAATGCAACTGCTGATAACGAATAAAACCAACAGCTGATGACTAATAAATACAACGACTGTTTACGAAACTGAGGCAACAGCTGAATACAACTTTGGCGTTATATCATCAAAACGACAACTGTGCCATCAGCTGTTGTTTACCAAACCAGACTTTATACTGATTCAATTAACAACTACTGATTACACAATGTCAATTTCCGATATTACCATTCATCGGAAGGAAGAACATCCATGAATAATTATGAATCAAACTCGAATTCCCTCAGTAAAATAAAACATCAGTAACTTTCTCAAAACATTTTCTAGAAAACCTGGAAGCATAAAAACATCATTTTGAACACACTATTTCTTCCTTGAACATGCGTAAACCATTTTAAACATGAACTACAACATACTATAACATACTGGCAAGAGGATCCATAGAATGAATAAAATCAATATATGCTTCAAATGGTGTAGCAAGGATCAGCTTTTACTTGCCATAAACAACGCTTTGCAACGATAGATAATTCCTGCAGAAATCTCCTCCTTGAGCAACAACACGAGCTTCTCTGGAAAATATTTTGGAAGAACACTAAAGATTTTCTTTGCAAATGATAACATATTTTACTTTCAAAACAGGTTTAAATATGAAAGGGATTAGTGGCAAGGTGCTACGTTTTCAAAGCATGACACATCTAAAATTTTAGTAAAATCTCCTTCTGAACATTTTAATTTGTAAAATACCAAACCCTTTTTAAAAGAAATCATTTGTCCTCCTTAAAGATATTTTCAACCCATTTAAAACCTGCTCATGTATCGCCCTTGGAGTCATCAGCTGAAACCAGCCGCGTCGCATCTCGTTTTCTGAAATCAATGAAATCAGCTAATGCTCAACATTAGAAATGCATTTTAACTCATGGAAATAAACAAACGCATATATGTAGTCCTATGGATTTTGGGGCGTTACAACTCTACCCTCCTTATTGGAATTTCGTCCTCGAAATTTACTTACCAAATAATTCTGGGTATTGACTAAGCATATCAACTTCTGTCTCCCATGTTGCTTCTCTCTCCGACTGATTAGACCATTGGATCTTAACCATAGGGATACTACGGTTCCTCAGCTTTCTAATTTCTCTAAGGAGAATTCTTTCTGGTCTTTCTTCGTAACTTAAATCTGGTGCTAACTGAATTGGTTCATGACTTAGCACATGCGAAGGGTTAGGAACATATTTCCTTAAGGCTGAAATGTGAAAAACACTGTGTACTGCTGACAGCTGTGGAGGCAACGCTAGGTGATAAGCTAACGTTCCTACTCTTTCCAAAATCTCATACGGTCCAATATATCTTGGACTCAGCTTCCCTTTCTTCCCAAAACGCATTACTCCTTTCATTGGAGCAATTTTCAAAAATACGTGATCACCTATTTCAAAAGTCAGTTCCCTTCTTCGATTATCTGCATAACTTTTCTGACGGCTTTGAGCAGCCTTCATCCTTTCTCGTATTTTCCTAACAACTTCTGCTGTTTGCTCCACTATGTCTGGTCCTAAACCAGCTCTTTCACCAACTTCATCCCAATGGAGTGGTGTTCTGCATTTACGACCATAAAGTGCTTCATATGGAGCCATCTGAATCGAAGCCTGAAAACGGTTATTATAGGCGAACTCTACTAATGGTAACTTCAGATCCCAACTCTCTGAAAAATCCACAATACATGCTCTGAGTAGATCTTCCAAATCTGAATCACCCTTTCAGATTGTCCATCTGTATGAGGGTGAAACTCCGTGCTAATGGTTGTTTCGTACCCATAGCTCTAAGCAGACTTTTCCAAAAAGCTGATGTGAACTTAGGATCTCTATCTGATACAATAGAAATCGGAACACCATGTAGCCTCACTATTTCCATTACGTATAAATCTGCATATCTGCTCACCTCATATGTTGTCTTGACTGGTAAGAAATGAGCAGACGTAGTGAGTCTATCGATTATAACCCAAATGGAGTTATACCCCTGAGCCGTCCTAGGTAAACCAGTTACAAAGTCCATCCCTATGAACTCCCACTTCCATTCTGAAATGGGCAGTGGTTTCAATAATCCAGCCGGTCGCTGGTGTTCAGCCTTCACTAGCTGACATGTTAAACATTCAGCTACAAATCTAGAAAAATTCCTCTTCATTCCTGGCCACCAGTATAAGTGTTGGAGGTCCTTATACATTTTAGTACTTCCGGGATGTAGAGAGTATGGAGCTGTATTGCTTCTCTCAAAAGATCAGTTCTCAATTCATCTTCTTGGGGTACCCAAATTCTCCCCAAATATCTTACTATTCCATCTTCTGAAAAGTAGAGGCTGCTGCCTCTTTCTTTATCTTGTTTAACCCGTTTTTGCATTGTTAATCTTTCAGCTAACCCTCTCGAATTTGGTCTATCAGATTTGATCTCACAGAGAGGTCGGCTAAAATCATGCTACTGCCGCCGGGCACTATTTCAAGTCCAAACTTTTCTATATCAGCTGCCAACGGTCTCTGGACGTTCAGCTGCGCTATTCCCACAGACTTCCTGCTTAAAGCATCAGCTACCACATTTGCTTTTCCTGGGTGATAACGGATAATACAGTCGTAATCTTTAACCAGCTCCAGCCATCGCCTCTGCCTCATGTTCAATTCTTTCTGGGTAAAGAAGTATTTCAAACTCTTGTGATCTGTTAATATATCAGTTCTCAATTCATCTTCTTGGGGTACCCAAATTCTCCCCAAATATCTTACTATTCCATCTTCTGAAAATTAGAGGCTGCTGCCTCTTTCTTTATCTTGTTTAACCCGTTTTTGCAATTGTTCATCTTTCAGCTAACCCTCTCGAATTTGGTCTATCAGATTTGATCTCACAGAGAGGTCGGCTAAAATCATGCTACTGCCGCCGGGCACTATTTCAAGTCCAAACTTTTCTATATCAGCTGCCAACGGTCTCTGGACGTTCAGCTGCGCTATTCCCACAGACTTCCTGCTTAAAGCATCAGCTACCACATTTGCTTTTCCTGGGTGATAACTGATAATACAGTCGTAATCTTTAACCAGCTCCAGCCATCGCCTCTGCCTCATGTTCAATTCTTTCTGGGTAAATAAGTATTTCAAACTCTTGTGATCTGTTAATATTTCACACTTCTCTCCATAGAGATAATGTCTCAATATCTTGAGGGCAAAGACAACAGCTGCCAGTTCCAAATCATGTGTTGGGTAATTCCTTTCGTGATACTTTAGCTGTCTAGATGTGTATTAAATTACTTTACGCTCCTGCATTAAAACAGCTCCTAAACCCATATTGGATGCGTCTGTATAAATTACAAATTTTCCCTGATCAGATGGCATTGTTAACACAGGTGCTTCTATCAATGCTTGCTTCAGCTTGTCGAAACTGTTTTGACATTCGGCTGTCCAATTATACTTCACCTGTTTTCTTGTTAACATAGTCAAAGGAACAGCTATCTTAGAGAATCCTTGGATAAATCGCCTATAATATCCGGCTAAACCCAAAAAACTCCTTATCTCTGCATCAGTCTTTGGTGTTGGCCAGGTGCGAACAGCTTCTACTTTAGCTGGGTCGACTTCTATTCCATCCTTAGAAATAATATTGCCTAAGAACGCTACTTTCTCCAACCAGAATTCACATTTACTAAATTTAGCAAACAGCTGCTTATCTTTCAAAATCTGAAGAACTGTTCTTAAATGTTGGACATGCTCACATCTGGTCTTAGAATATACTAAGATATCATCGATAAATACCACTACGAATTGGTCCAAAAATGGTTGAAAGACCCTGTTCATTAAATCCATGAATTCCGATGGAGCATTTGTAAGCCCAAAAGACATTACTAAAAATTCATAATGGCCATACCTAGTTCTAAAGGCTGTTTTATAAACATCTGATGCTTTAATCTTTAGCTGATAGTATCCAGACCTCAAGTTGATCTTAGAAAAGACTATGGACCCTTTCAACTGGTCAAACAGATCTTCTATCATAGGAAATGGATACTTGTTCTTTATAGTCAATTTATTCAGCTCCCGATAGTCTGTACATAACCTCATACTTCCATCCTTTTTCTTAACAAATAAAACTGGGCTCCCCAGGCGGAAGTACTTGGTCTGATAAACCCTTTCTCCAACAGATCTTGTATCTGTTCCTTCAGTTCTTTCATTTCTGATGGAGCTAATCGATAAGGCGGTCTAGAAACTGGAGCAGCTCCTAGAATTAGATCAATTGAAAATTCCAGCTCTCTGTCTGGAGGTAGTCCCTGGATATTTTCTGGAAAAACCTCAGGGAAATCACTTACCACTTATACTTCTGGCAACTGGGGTCTACTGGTTGTGGTTAAAGATGATAAACTAATCAGAAATCCTACTCCTCCTTTCCTCAAACAACGTTGAACCTTAAGAGCTGATATTATTCGAGGAATCTTACAAACATACTTGGCCTTAAACCGAAATGATTCTCATACTGGTGGGTTAACCACTACTGTTCGTAGCTTAAAATCAATTACTACCACATATTTAGTCAACCAATCAATTCCCAAAATCATATCAAATTCAGGCATTGGTAATACGATTAGGTCAACAGAAATTTGGTGCCCTTGAAGATTAAGTCCTAAACCTCGAAACACATCATGAGATATCAATTCTTCTCCTGATGGTACTGATACACAAAAGCCTACAGCTACTTGGTCAGACTTAATGGGTAACTTCTTAACAAACTTAGCAGCTATAAATGAGTGAGTAGCTCCTGAATCTATTAAAGCCAGAGAGATAATCCAGCAATCATAATCTCACCTGTGACTACTGTCGAGTCTGGGTTGGCTTGATCAGCTGTCATTACATAAGCTCAGCTAGTCACCAGCTGCTTCGACTTTGGACAATATTTCATGATATGCCATGGCACCCCACATTTATAGCAGACATTCTGTCCAAGCCTGCATTGTCCAGGATGATTCTTCTTGCACTTTGGACACACAGGTCTATTATTACCAGCAGGAACAGAACTGCTAGGTTGAATCGGTAATGGTTTCTGTTCCTGAGGCCTCTGCTGATTCTTGTTCTGTTTCTTAAATGGCCTCTGGTCCTTCTGCTGAAAGACTTGTCTCCTATGCTGCCTTTCTTCATCAACATCCTTCCAATCCCTTTCGATTCACAGGGATCTATCCACTGTTTCTCTGAAGGTCTTGGGCACATATAGCCTAACATTCATCTTGAACATAGGCTTAAGTCCTTCTACAAAGTGACTTAACTTCTCCTCTGGGTCGTTACCTATCATGGGTACAAAGTAACACCCTCTTTAAAATTTCCGCACATATTCCTGCACAGTCATACTCCCTTGCTTCAGGGTTAAAAACTCCCTCTTCAATTCGATTCTATTATCAGCCGTGAAGTATTGTTCAAAGAACACCTGTTTAAATTCTGCCCAAGTGAGATTTAACAAATCTACAGACGATTTTACTCCTTCTCACCAAATCATGGCGTCTTCTCTTAACATGTAGATAGCACATCTGGGCCTATCTAAATCCGACATCTGGAGGTACTCAAAGATAACCTCCATTGATTTGATACAGCTTTCAGCAACTAGTGGATCAGTTGTACCACTGAATTCTTTGGGCTTCTGTCGTCTGAACTTTTCTTGGGGATCGTCATGACTTGGTCCCCTGCTGCTGGAAGATTGGCCATTACCTCTGTTGTTTAGCTCTACCAGCAGTCTTAACAATTGAGTTATACTAGTGTTATAATCAATGTTGGTTTCCTCTACCGGAATACCTCTTCTACCTCTTCCTCTTCCTGAAATCTTATATCTATAGCCCGTAATCCATCACATATAGTTAAATCGAAACACAAACACAACGACTGACAGACATATTCACGCGGCGCCAAATACTAAACTTTGCGGAAATGAATATCTGTTATGTAATGCAATTGCGGGTTTACAACAGCTGAGACTCTACATGAATATACAACCGTTGCAACTGAATTAATACAGACTCTACAAAAGATGAAGATATCATCAGACGTGACACGGGAAAATGTTGGTCATTGATAAACACAACACCACACAGCTGCTGTCAGATTTCATCTCCCATTCGCTCCTCAGCTATCACACCTGCACCATTTTAATGAGACTAGGGGATCAACAAGTGAAACCCTAATAATAACAAAGGCAAATAACGTAGGCCGATATCTGATCAATATAATTCTGAGTTAAAGGAACATCTGGTAAACATAAACATTCTGTTCATATCATTTTCTTAAACATTCGTTCCTTCATAAACTCGGATGAGGAGATAATACCAGATCCAATGTCATCATTTTCTTTTTGATTATAGCATAGAAGCTCTCCTTAGGCCCGTTGTGCACTTTGATCAAAATGACTTCCGATATTAGTTTTTAGCATATAGCTCATATGAAGGGGCAACCAACATTCTTGACGACTGCTCACCCTTCTCCGGGGTGGCCGTCTGTTATCTATGCCATAAACCTTAAAATAAACTTTTGTTCCTTTAACATATTTTCTTTGAAATTATCTTTGAAACTCCTCGGGTTCCATCATTTTTAAAACTCGCTTCCTATTAAACTTTACTGAGTGTCATAATCGACTTTGGAAGATGCATCGCTGAAATGAAATCAGGTGTAACAAAGTGGAACTGTTCGGGGAACATTAACAGATCTTTACTGTTCACAACTATTGCAAACAGATGTTCACAACTATTGCAAACAGCTGCAGGAACATATATTAACATTGAGACCAATGTATTGAATGAAACGGTGTATTTAAGATAGGAAACAGACATGATGATGAAATAATATCTGCTATCAGTTGCGACTTAGTGAAACGACGTCGTTAATTTGAAACAGGCGCAATGACAATCGCTAACAAACGCGACTCGGGAATATGTATAAAACGATGTCGTTTACTTTAAAAAAAACTGACGTAAGAAAGTCTGTTAACAAGAATAAACAGACGTAAGAATATCTGTTATCAGACATGACTCTGAATAAATGAAATGATGTCTTTTGCACAACAAACAGACGTATGAACAGTGCAACGACTGAATACAACGATACAATGCAACAGCTGATGACTATTTGAACACGACCATTGCATCGGTTGATTATGAACAATGCAACTGCTGATAACGAATAAAACCAACAGCTGATGACTAATAGATACAACGACTGTTTACGAAACTGAGGCAACAGCTGAATACAACTTTGGCGTTGTAACATCAAAACGACAACTGTGCCATCAGCTGTTGTTTACCAAACAAGACTTTATACTGATTCAATTAACAACTACTGATTACACAATGTCAAGTTCCGATATTACCATCCATCGGAAGGAAGAACATCCATGAATAATTATGAATCAAACTCGAATTCCCTCAGTAAAATAAACATCAGTAACTTTCTCAAAAAATTTTCTGGAAAACCTGGAAGCATAAAAACATCATTTTGAACCCAATCTTTCTTCCTTGAACATGCGTAAACCATTTTAAACATGAACTCCAACATACTATAACATACTGGCAAGAGGATCCATAGAATGAATAAAATTAAGATATGCTTCAAATGGTGTAGCAAGAGATCAGCTTTTACTTGCCTTAAACAACGCTTTGCAACTATAGCTAATTCCTGCAGAAATCTCCTCCTCGAGAAACAACACGAGCTTCTCTGGAAAATATTTTGGAAGAAAACTAAAGATTTTCTTTGCAAATGATAACATATTTTACTTTCAAAACACGTTTAAATATGAAAGGGATTAGTGGCAAGGTGCTACGTTTTCAAAGCATGACACATCTAAAATTTTAGTAAAATCTCCTTATGAACATTTTAATTTGTAAAATACCAAACCCTTTTTAAAAGAAATAATTTGTCCTCCGTAAATATATTTTCAACCCATTTAAAGTCTGCTCATGTATCGCCCTTGGAGTCATCTGCTAAAACCAGCCGCGTCGCATCTCATTTTCTGAAATCAATTAAATCAGCTAGTGCTCAACATTAGAAATGCATTGTAACTCATGGAAATAAACAAACGCATATATGTAGTCCTATGGATTTTGGGGCGTTACACACGGAAATCGCACACAGCCATCTCACAAATTATCCAAGACATAATCACGCTGAATTACAAGCTCAACATCCATACCTCGAATCTGTTACGCTCACCACAACGGGGTTCCGAGAAATCTGGTACAAAACCTGCTAAGCAACGCACGCATAAATCTCAGGAACGCTAACAGAAATCACAGACTGGGAGCTACCAGTCAACCAGCTATAATCCTACCTTCCTAACTCAACAGGAAGCTCAAATCAAAGCCTAAGGTAAGATCTTATCAATTAACTCGAAGCGCTACCTGAACGACGCAACATACGAACGTTGGAGCAGCTTCGTGATTCTGCCTCCAGCCAACCACAACCTCCAAAAGTTGTATCCAAAGAAGAACCGAAGAAAGAGGAGTCCAAAGCTTCAACTCTTACTTCCAACTGATTAGTCTATTGTCAGGAATTGATGGAAAACCACCGCGATGAACAGTAACCTAGGGTTCGCGACAGAGATCGACAATCGGGAAAATATTCTAAGTATGGGATCTCACATAAAATCGAAGACCAAGTCCTTCTAACCAACAGCTGAATAAAACAACGCATCAGATCTCTCAACAGTAGATATCTAATCGCGACCAACAGCTGACGCTAAACGTTACACCCAAAAATTTGTCGTTCCAACTTATCAAAAAGACATAGTTTCGATACCCGCTAAGAAACACACTAGCGAAACCAACAGCTGGTTCCTGTTCACAAAACGTCGTCGCTTCAGAGTCCCTTAGCGCCCTCTGTTGACCATCGCAACTAAAATACCAACGTTTGAAATCCACGTCAGCATTGCTGCTGGTTCCTACCAACACGCAACGTCTGAAATACCAACAGCTGACGCGATCGCTCAACTACAGGAACGTTGACTCGCATTGACATCTGTTGAACAAACCATACAGACTTCTCTCGCGTAACAACTCTCTCACTAGCGCTACTGAAACACGTTGGCAGACTTCTAAACAGTACTAGCACTAACAGATTTCTCCTATTTGATCAGATCTCTCCACAAATCTGAATTCTTAAAATCCGATTAATTCCACAAATTAATCTTATTCAAATTTCGGGTCTCTCATTTAGCCACTAGTTTCCAAAACTTAGATGTTGGATCTGTTTTTACAGATCAGAATCTAAGTTTTGATTAACACAAAACCTGTTTATATTTGACTAATGACTTTTGTGTGATGTGTTGTGCACTTGATTGAATAAACAGGGAAATTTTCAAGCTGGAACAGTGAGGGGACGCCCAAGCTGGTCAAGAAAAGAGCATCTAGGTTGGAACGGTGAGGGACGCCCAAGCTGGTCCAACATGGGATGCTTTGCAGGTTTTGCAGGAATCTGGAGTGCAGGATGCATCAAGATGGTTCACCAGCTTGATGAAATAGAAGAGCAGATTGATTCAAGCGCAGAGAGATGAAGTGCAGAACGGCTTAATCGTAGATCAAGTGCATCGTACAAGTGCAGTGTTCAAGTGCTGTTGCGTACACAAGCGCGAAGTGCAGGTCGGATCACTTAGTGCAACTATGATCAGTTCATCATTGGGATCTCAGCCACTAGTTTCCAACACTTAGATATTTTTTGTTTCTCAAGAACTCAAACCTTATCCTATCAGAAACCCTTGTTACTGTCACCGAACATTATCTTCTCCGATTGCCTGATTGGATCAAGCTGGTATTTTTGAGTTCCTCTAGTCAAGCTCATCCTTTCTATACCATTCTCGGAGCTATTGGTTGGATGGAAGAGTGAGCGCGATGATGGTCGAGGCGTACGAATTTTCACGATTTCCGGCAAGTTGGTCTTTGGGTTCAGGTAGCGTCTTTGGATAAGTGTTAGTTCACGTTCTTAGCTTCGATTAGAACCATTTATCATATTTGGGGTGTAGGTCGGAGCTGGGCTGAGCTGGTAGCTCCCAGTTCTGTTTTCTATCGTAGTCCGACCCGAGCTAATTTTTCATAGTTGAGCAGGTTGTAGCTTTGTGGTATTCTGAACGTCTCTGTCGAGATTTCTCCATGAGAGTTGGAGGAAAAACAATAGACTTCTGGCCAGAGCTGTTTATTTCAGATCGCGAGCTGTCTGGGGTTGGTGTCTATTCTTCTCGTGCGAGCTGCTTGAGGTATTGTTGGTCAGGAGCTGAGGTTCGGATGTGATCTTATATTTACAGCTTTGAGATAGGCACGGATATATTTTATGCATGCTGGTATGTTGAGCAGTGTGTATGCGTGCTGATTTTCTTTAATTGCTTGTATATATGTTCTCTGATTATATGTTGCAAGCTGATGGTTTTGCATACACGCATCTCATGTTGAGCTTGTACCCTTGATAGCCGATTATTGTAGCTAATCTGTTAGTACCAAAGCTATCATTTTGAAATAAAATTAGGAATGGCGGGTAGCTTCCACCAACCTCTTCTCCCTGCTGTGAGTTGTTTAGCCGCTATGGGAAGAATTGGTAGCTCCCACGCTCTCATATATATATATATATGTTCTATTTCAAAGTTTATGAAAAGAAAAACGAAAAGTGAAGTTATTAATTGCCATCGGAGAGGGGGTTCTAAAAATAAAATAAATTGAGAATTAATTAATTACAAGTTCGCATAACGGAATAAATGTACGATAATGGGAACCTATCGTTTTATATAACCCCCATCATTTTTCAAATTAATGTCAACTAAAGAATAAAGCCTCTATAGCTAACTATATAACATGGGGTGTGTTTGCATGAAGCAAAGGCGTGTGTTTGAGGATCCATCCATTCTTGCATCCCAAACAATATGTATGGTATATATATATATATATATATGTATGTGTGTGTGTGTGTGTGTGTGTGTATGTTCATCGTGTCGGCTATAGGGGGATGCCTCGTGCTGTTGTTGTGTTTATATTCAATGTTGTACTTGTTGGAAAACTTATTATTGTTGGATTTTGTTGGATGATTCTGTAATTTTTTTGTACTGGTTTTAGTTATAACACCCTTAGTTTGAGTATTGGTATATTTTCAAGTTGCGATTCTCGTTCAGGCCAAAAAGAAAAAAAATTTAACCACTTTTAAGCTTCCTTATATTATTGTAAATTGCGTGTTTATTCTTTGATTAAGAGCACCGGGCCTGACATGAGGCGCCGAGTTGTAATAACCATGGCCAGGGCTAACTTTTCTTGTGAGTTATAGTTCAGTTTGGCCCCCTTTAGAGCATGGCTCATGAAATAGACGGGTTGATGGACCTGCCCTTCCTCCCGAACAAGGACCGAGCTGGCAGCCCGCGAGGTGACGACGAGGTATACATACAGCTGCTCCCCGAGCTTAGTGTTAGGAAAAATTTCTGAAGTTTTGGTGATGAAAAATGAACTAGAAAATGGTATCCGTAAAAGAGATCATTCGAACCAAAGTGACAAGATCTGGACGAGACCTATTACCTTTGACGTAGAAATCAGATCTGTGCGGAGTCAAGTTGGCCGAGGAAAGACCAGCTCAGCATGTCTTGGTCAAAGCTGGCTAAAGTCAAACCAGCTCGGAACCCTAAGACACAATGGTTTTGAACAAACCAGCTGAATGTTGGAACTAACAGGAACCAGATCAGGATACTGAACCAGCATAACGCTAAGACAAGGCAGATACCAGTTCAGTACTCAGAAAACAGAACGGAAAAATCAGCTTGGCACAGGACAACGTAAACCAACTGAGTACAGAACGACATAATCAAATTTAATTTTGAAATGTCTAAAGATACGTACAGTCAGAAAAAGGACACTTGACATCTCTGCAGTGATTTGTAGTCATTGGAACTACTCTAAGCCAAAACCAGATACGCAGAGATATGGTACAAACTGAAGACGGCGCAGAATTGCTAAAAAGGGTAATGCATTTAATGAAGATGTACTTTCATCGTACAAGCATTTAAGGCGTCGCAGGAATATCAATTTGGATGCATACAACGTGTCTACTGGTAACATTTATTACCGTTGCATCCAAAGAGTATATATAGAAGAGAATAGATGTTGTGAAGGGGTTACCGCATACAACAAAATCATTGAACATACAGAAGCTAACTAGTTCTTCACAGAAGCAGAGTTCATCTTGAACCAGCTTATACAAGTGACACACGCAAAGATTATTTATTTCCTTTTCTGTGTCACGGACTCTTCTATTCACACACTTTGTAGTATTGAGCTATCATTGTAAAGCATAAATAAAGAGTGTCGAAGTGCTAGTGTAGCACAACCAGCTTAGATCTGTGATTGGTATATTACGAACCAGATCGTGGGTCTGTGTTCCGTTGGTGTTTTCTAGGAGTTCTCGTGGCTGCTGGTTGCGGGAGTGGGTTTGTACAAACGGTTGTATAAATCAAAGTCTTCTATGTAAACCTTCCCACCGAAGAAGAAGGGGAGACGTCGGAGAATTTGCTCCGAACTTCTAGAACTCTTTCGTCTCTACATCTTTTACATTCACACACTTTATTAAATTGTTCAGCTAATTGAATCGTGTTCGTTCCGCATAAAAATCATTTTATTACACGAGACAACAGTTGACACTGAGAACCTTCCTAGCTGGTAACTCGGCTGGAATTTGGCTTCAAAGCTGTAAAATCTTTCGAAACTATTTTTCAAAGAAAAATCAGCAAATTAGTTCATTCACCCTCCCCCCCTCTGAACTCCCAAGCGTGATTTTCGATCCTAACAAGTCATATCAGAGAAGGTTTCTCAGTGCCTGAACAATTTATTCATTTTTACTTATTAAATATGTCGATTTCCCACACTAAAATTCCTATGTTCTCTAAGTAGGAATACGATGTCTGGAAGATCCGGATGCAGGCGCATCTAACAGCACAAGATGACGACATGTGGTTCATGATTACCAACGGACCTATGCAGATACTAAAAGTAAATGCTACTGTGGCAATAGCTGATGGTGCACCCCAATGAATTGAGAAACCCAGACCGTAATGGACCTCCAAAGATAAAAGGAAGGCAAATCTGGACAATGTCGCTAAGGACATACTCTACAAGACGCTAGAAAATAACATGTTTAGAAAAATCCAGACTTGCTCAAGTGCTAAGGAAATTTGGGAAAAGTTGACCCAGATATGCGAAGGGAATGAGGAAACAAAGGAAAACAAGCTGACTGTGGCTCTACAAAAATTTGAGCTTACCAAGATGAAACCAGAAGAAACCATAGCCAAATTTGATGAAAGGTTTAGCTCACTGGTAATTGAGTTGGCCAGACTGAACAAGACGTACAACAACAGAGAGCTGGCCCTAAAGGTGATGCGAGCACTTCCTAAAGAATGGGATGTGAAGACTATGGCCATGAGTGAGTCAAAAGACTTAAAAAGGATGGAGTTGCATGACTTGTTTGCCAACCTAAAGGCATACGAGTTCGAACTAGAAACGATAGCAGAGGCTGAGCCATCTATATCTCAACCAACCAGAGCTCTCGCTGCTACAGCACCAGAACAAAGCCCATGTTACACCAGTAGTAGATTAGCAGAAGACATGAGCAAGGATGGGATGTCCTTGTTCATAAGAAAATTCGGAAAATTCATTTGGAAGCAGAATACTCAACCCTTTTCTTTTAATTCTCCCAAGAAAACTTTTAGTACCCCTTCTGATGACAAATGTTACAACTATGGCAGGCCTGGTCACTTCATGATTGATTGCAGGAAGCCAAGAAGGGATGACAAGAAGCGATCAGACCGCAATGTCAATAAAGAAAAGAAGGAGAAAAAGGTCTATAGAAAAGGGAGAAAGGATAAATCCATGGTGGCTGAAGAGAACAAAAGTGTTTGGGCCGATTCAGATTCAGAAGAATCCAGTTCTGGGACATATTCATCTAGTGAAGTGAAAACGAAGTACAGTGTCTCATGGTCGATGACACTGAGGAGGTATTTGGTTTTTCTAATCCTGAATTCACACGTGAGGACCCTATCACTGCACTAAATGAAATGGTCCTAGAGTTTAGAAAGCTTTCTCACTCACTCGAAGAAGTTAAAGCTGAAAAAGAGACCTGTGCAACAAACACTGAGCAGATTGGCTCAAGTAACATGCAAGCTGCTCTAAATAAACTTGAAACTGAGAATACCGAATTGAGAAGCAGGTCAGAGGAGATGATCTATGAGAATCAGTGATTGGCTGGTATAGTAAGATCCTGGACCAGGTCTTCTGCCTCTCTACACAAACTTCATGGAGCTACAAAGCCATCCGGTGATAGAACCGGATTGAACTACAATAGTGATGAAGGCAGTATAGCAGAAACCAGCAGTACTCCAAGGCTGGAAAAGACAAAGTTTAAAATAATGAACTTTGTAAAATCTAGTGTAGCACAGCCCACAGAGGCGCGATCTAGTGAAGATATAATAGTAGCCAAGCCTCCGATTTGGAAGAGTAGACACTGCGGGCTGGGGTACCTTGCTCTTGAGAAGCCTCGGGAGAGCTGGCTAAACAAAAGAGTTGTACAAATGCGGGTTAGACCCAAGTCTGGTGATTTCAATCAAGTCCGGCTCTCTCAAAAATGAAGGACAGGCAGTACAAGCCTCAATACGAAAGTCCAGATAAAAAGGCCCATATGCTACTTCTCACGCCCCATCCAGATCAAAGAACACACACGGGGTACACAGGTACACAAATATTTTGACACACACACTGGTAAATGGATAAAATTATCCTAGTGTGGGCCCCAAAATATCTAATCAAACCTGGATCCAAATGAATCAAAGGGTACCAAATTCGTTTTCTTGTAACTGCAGGTACAACAGGTATCCAGACTGGAGCACTCAAAATGGTATCTGGATAATGGATGTGCACGGCACATGACTGGAGATGCTAAGCTGCTCACAGACATAATATCCTACAATGGACCCAAGATCACCTTTGGTGACAATTCAAACGGTAACACCGTGGGTAAGGGTAAGCTTACCCTTGTTAATTTTACTGTGAATAATGTTCTTCTTGTTGAGAACTTGTGTTATAATTTGATAAGCATAAGCCAATTGTGCGACAGCAATTATATCGAGAAGCACACGTGCACTGTTCTTAGTCCGGAGGGGCTGACTGTACTAATTGGTTATCGATCTGGTAACACATACAAAGTTGATTGGTCAGAACAACCGCATAAAGAACAAACTTGCCTAGTAGCTGACTCTTCGAAGAGTTGGTTATGGCATCAGCGGATGAATCATTTGAACTTCAAAACTATTGCCAATCTGAGTAAGCATGAACTAGTTGATGGTTTTCCCAAATTAAAATTTTCAAAGGATAAGATCTGCGCCGCTTGTCAGCTGGGTAAACATATCAAATCTACTTTCAAAACTAAAGGCAGTACCAAATCCTCTCGTAAGCTGGATCTTTTACATATGGATCTTTTCGGTCCAATACACGTCACCAGCTTAGGGGGAATGAAGTACACCCTTGTTGTGGTTGATGATTTTTCCAAATTTAACTTGGGTGATTTTCTTGAAATCAAAAGATCAAACTGCCGATTAGCTGATCAAGCTATTAAAACGTCTTCAAAATGAGCAGTCTTGTAATGTCAACCGGAATAGGAGCGATAGAGGAACATAGTTTTCAAAATTTTAAAATCTCCTCCTATCTAGATGATATTGGAATCATACATGAGTTATCTGCAGCTAGAACACCTCAGCAGAGCGGGTTGGCTGAGCGTAGAATCGTACTCAACCGGAATAGGAGCGATAGAGGAACATAGTTTTCAAAATTTTAAAATCTCCTCCTATCTAGATGATATTGGAATCATACATGAGTTATCTGCAGCTAGAACACCTCAGCAGAGCGGGTTGGCTGAGCGTAGAATCGTACTTTGAAAGAATCTGCCACTACCATGATTGCTGATTCTGGTATTTAAAATAAATTTTGGGCAGAAGCCGTTAATACAACCTGCTATACTCAAAACAGATCGATGATAAACAAGCGACATGGAGTCACTCCATATGAGATCTGGAATGGCAAGAAACCTGATATCTCGTATTTCAGGGTGTTTGGATGCAAGTGCTTCATCCATATCAATGGTAAAATGTATTTACAAGCATTTGACGTAAAATCTGATGCAGGCATATTTCTGGGATACTCAACTGTTAGCAGAGCCTATAGAGTTTTCAACAACAGAATGCTAACGGTTGAAAAATCGACTCATGTAGTGTTCGATGAAACCAGCTTCCGATCAACATCAGCCATGAAGTTAAATGATCTATGCACTCGTCTGGAATCCACTCATCCAGGTGAATCAAGCGATGACGAGGAGCAACATAGACAACAAGCTGATGACCACGATTTGGACAGACCAATTACCAGCGCTGATATTCCAGTCATAGAGCAAGCTGGTCCCGACTTTGATCTAGCAAATGACAAACATGATCATGCTAACGAAAATATTATAACAAGTGGAACGTCAAATAGTGATATCTCAAAAGATCCGACACAGTCGCAGGGGGAACAGCACGATCCTTCTACGTCATACGAACCATATATTCGATGGAATAAAAATCATCCACCTGAGTTGGTCATTGGTAATCCTACTGCACCTGTTAGGACACGAAGCCAGATGAAACAAATAATTTAACTCTTCCTTCATATCTCATATAGAGCCTAAGAAAATATAAGCAGCCTTAGCTGACCCAAGCTGGTTAGATGCTATTCAAGAGGAGCTTAATCAGTTCGAACGTAGTAAAGTTTGGCACTTAGTCCCTAAACCCGATAATCAAAATATTATAGGAACAAGGTGGGTCTTTAGGAACAAGCTAGATGAACAAGGTAATGTATTTCGAAATAAAGCTAGGATGGTTGCACAAGGATATAGGCAAGAAGAAGGCATAGATTTTGAAGAATCCTTTGCACCAATAGCAAGATTAGAAGCTATTAGAATCTTTCTTGCGTATGCATCATTTAAGAACTTTAAAGTTTATCAGATGGATGTCAAAAGCGCATTCTTAAATGGCATCTTGAATTAGGAAGTATATGTTGTACAACCTCCTGGCTTTGAAGATCATACAAGACCAGAGCATGTATACAAGCTCGACAAAGCCTTGTACGGTCTGAAACAATCTCCAAGAGCTTGGTATGATACCTTTTCAAAATTTCTCATTGATCATGACTTTATTATTGGTTCTGTCGATAAGACACTATTCAAATTTGTGAAAAATGATCATGTCTTTCTTGTACAGATTTACATTGATGATATTATTTTGGATCAACTAACCATAAAATCTTGGACAAATTCTCCAAGTTGATGCAGGACAAATTCGAAATGAGCATGATGGGGAGTTGACATTTTTCTTAGGTCTGCAAATCAAACAGCTTGAGGACGGAACTTTCATTAATCAAGCAAAGTATACCAAGGAACTTCTGAAGAAGTTCGGAATGGAAAATTGTTCTTCAACAGTTACTCCAATGAGCACCTCCATCAAGCTAGACAAAGATGAATCTGGAACTGCGGTTGAGGTAACCATGTATCGTGGGTATGATTGGTTCGCTGTTATACTTCATAGCAAGCAGACCAGACATGATGTTCTCGGTCCGTATGTGTGCTAGGTTTCAAGCTGATCCAAAATAGTCTCACTACATGGCCGTTAAATGCATTCTTAAATATTTGAAAGGCACGCAGGACGTGGGTCTTTGGTATCCCAAAGATTCCAGCTTGAATTTAATTGGTTACAGTGATGCAGACTATGCATGGTGTAAGATTGATCGTCGTAGCACAATTGGAACTTGTCAGTTTCTGGGTGATAGTATTATCTCATGGTTTAGCAAGAAACAGAAATCAATTGCTACGTGCACAGTTGAGGCAGAGTACCTTGTAGCTGGAAGTTGTTGCTCCAAAATGCTATGGATTCAACAACAACTTCGAGACTATGGCATTGATGCACAAGAAGCCCTATCTTCTGTGACAACACAAGTACGATTGCGATCACTCAGAATCCAGTGCTGCATTCCAGAACTAAGCACATTGACATACGACATCATTTCATTCGAGACCATGTACTTAAGAAGAACGTTCGAGTAGAGCATGTGCCAACGGATCAGCAAATGATGACATCTTCACCAAGCCTTAACCATAAACTCTTGGACAAATTCTCCAAGTTGATGCAAGACAAATTCGAAATGAGCACGATGGGGGAGTTGACATTTTTCTTAGGTCTGCAAATCAAACAGCTTGAGGACGGAACTTTCATTAATCAAGCAAAGTATACCAAGGAACTTCTGAAGAATTTCGGAATGGAAAATTGTTCTTCAACAGTTACTCCAATGAGCACCTCCATCAAGCTAGACAAAGATGAATCTGGAACTGCCGTTGAGGTAACCATGTATCGTGGGTATGATTGGTTCGCTGTTATACCTCATAGCAAGCAGACCAGACATGATGTTCTCGGTCCGTATGTGTGCTAGGTTTCAAGCTGATCCAAAATAGTCTCACTACATGGCCGTTAAATGCATTCTTAAATATTTGAAAGGCACGCAGGACGTGGGTCTTTGGTATCCCAAAGATTCCAGCTTGAATTTAATGGTTACAGTGATGCAGACTATGCATGGTTTAAGATTGATCATCGTAGCACAAGTGGAACTTGTCAGTTTCTGGGTGATAGTCTTATCTCATGGTTTAGCAAGAAACAGAAATCAATTGCTACGTGCACAGTTGAGGCAGAGTACCTTGTAGCTGGAAGTTGTTGCTCCAAAATGCTATGGATTCAACAACAACTTCGAGACTATAGCATTGATGCACAAGAAGCCCTATCTTCTCTGACAACACAAGTACGATTGCGATCACTCAGAATCCAGTGCTGCATTCCAGAACTAAGCACATTGACATACGACATCATTTCATTCGAGACCATGTACTTAAGAAGAACGTTCGAGTAGAGCATGTGCCAACGGATCAGCAAATAGCTGACATCTTCACCAAGCCTCTGTCGGACACTAAGTTTTCTTACTTTAGAAACATTTTAGGTTTCCTTGATATGTCATGATTGTGTTCTGATTGCCTCAATTCAGGGGGAACAATATGTGTCAAACAGATAACTATATTGTTCGCTGGTTGTCTTCAAGCTGACATGCGGTCTGGACCAGCTTGGTACACATACATTGTGATGTTATCAAGGGGTTTGTCTTATTTTTTTCCGTGCTGGAATATAAAATAAAACGGTTGAGATTGAGGTAGCAGTTTAAAATTCATTTGAAATCAGACCGTCATCCTTCCAGGATTTCAAAAGACTTTTAAACAAGTGATGACACGTGTCCAGTAAAAAACATCTCTCTCTTCACGATCGTACATAAACAAGTGACTTTACCTTTTCACAGTACGCATTC
>KV000532.1:2337-20449 GCA_001598015.1 Dorcoceras hygrometricum | reverse complement strand
TGTGAGGAATCAGATTTCAAGATTTGTGATTAATCAGATTTTTGGGTTAGATTAGTCACGAGAATTAAGATTTTCGAATTTTAGAATTTCGAATTTTTGGTGAAATCTGATTTGAGAAATTCAGATCTCTCTTGGAGTGTTTCAGATTTTAAGTCGTGGGTTTTATCGGGTGAAATTTGTGCGAGAAATGGAGTTGAATTGGTGAAGTTGTGAATGAGATCTGATTCCTTAGCGTTAAGAAGTGAAACGTTGTCGTTTTGGTGAGGTCTGCACATTCGAAAGTGGCATGGAGTGAAGCTCTTTTGTTTCGAGGTTTCAGATGTCAACACAGGTCAACGCAATTGATAGTAGCGAGAGATCAGGTAGCGCTAGTGTGTGACGTAAGCAGATGTCACGATGGTCAACCGTGGTGTTGACTGCTGGATCGTTAATGCGTTTAGAGGAGAGATCTGGTTATTTAGGTAGAGATCTGGTTGAGCGATGCGACGTCGTTCTACTAAGTTGCTGCGTCGTTGTTCTGATCCTCAGCGTTTAGCATATGTTGACTTGCGCGAGCGAGGAGATCTGTTGTGTTAGCGCTGAGATCTGTTTTATTGGACGCTGCCATTTTGATTAGGTGACGTCAAGATGTTCCAGATTTCACGGATACGCCGTTGTTTGGACTTGTGCGCGAGAGTTAGCATAACCGCTGGATTTTGCTGGGTTGTGAGCGCTGGTTTAGAGATATTTGTTTGGATCTAGTTTGTAGTGCAGGGATCTGTTTTAGTCGGGATCTGTCTTGTTCGATAGAGATTGAATTGAGGATTTAAATATAAGTTTTGAGTTACACTTAGAGCATTTTACACCCGATATTTCTTATCCTCTTCTCTGTTGAAACCCTCGACCGACACTGTTCATCCGAACATTTCATCCCTAGATTTCAGCAGATTCCAGCCTCTGTTTTTGATGATTTTGGTGGCGCTGGATTCCCCTCGCTTAGATCTTTCAATTGCTACCTAGTTGGAACCCTGAATTAGCGTTGGAGTGGAAGCACAAAGCTACTGGTGTTCGAAGCTTTTTGGAGAAATCTGTTCCGTGTGTTCTCCTGCTGGTTTAAGCTTCGGGGTGAGCATTTCTCGTTGAATTGAGCTTGGTCTAGTAGTTAATACCTGCGTAGATTTGTTTAGAACTTGAGTATAGTTCTGGCCGTAGGTATTAGAGTGTACAGGTTCTGATTTATGCTTGAGTTAAGCTGATTTTCGAGGTTTTGAAACAGATTCCAACTTCCAGGAAGTTCTGCCGTGCCCTATGCGAATCTGTGAGGTAGAATTTTTAGGATTGAGGTACGAATTGAGCAGACCTTAATAGCTTGAAGTGTGAACATGTATGTACTTCTTGCTATGAAATCTGTTGGCCTGATTATATGAAATTACGTGGAGCATTTTGTTGAATTGATTGAATTACATTCTGTTTTACGTAATGAATTGTATGCATTGTGCATTTGATCTTGATTGGCATACATGCATTCATATTGAGCCTGACATATTGATTGATGATCCGATTGAAAGCCACGTTGTGACTGGCCGACTGATGAGTTGTGCCTGAAAAGTCCAACGCTATCATCGGAGTGGTGACTACCGGATTCAAGTGTCTACCACCGAGCTGTGATGAGCGGACGGGCTCCGATTATCACGGACCGATGATTTCCACCGGCTGATTGGCTGTGCGTGGTATAGAGGCTTGACTGAGATGATTTCCAGTTGATACACTGGTCTAGCTATCCGATCCTTGATAGCCCTCATGCATTTCATAGCATCTATTATGGCATGTTGCATGATTAGCTGTTTTGATAGCTCTTCGTACTAAGGATTGACCCCGTATTTGTTTTCCTGATTTGTGTTGTTTGGGTCTGTGTTACCCATTTGTAGGATCTTCAGGTAGCCAAGCTGGACAGAGTGGAGGTTCAGCTGGTCGATCCCCGTTTTCTTGAGTCCCAGTCTATTTATGATATGTATTGAATCGGGGGATGCCCTGTTTTTTTTATTGTATTTGGGGATCTGTATTTTGAATTGAATATTGTTGTTACCTGATTGTGGGAGTTTGAGTTCTTATCCTCTTCTCTGTTGAAACCCTCGATCGACACTGTTCATCCGAACATTTCATCCCTAGATTTCAGCAGATTCCAGCCTCTGTTTTTGATGATTTTGGTGGCGCTGGATTCCCCTCGCTTAGATCTTTCAATTTCTACCTAGTTTGAACCCTAAATTAGCGTTGGAGTGGAAGCACAAAGCTACTGGTGTTCGAAGCTTTTTGGAGAAATCTGTTCCGTGTGTTCTCCTGCTGGTTTAAGCTTCGTGGTGAGCATTTCTCGTTGAATTGAGCTTGGTCTAGTAGTTAATACCTGCGTAGATTTGTTTAGAACTTGAGTATAGTTCTGGCCGTAGGTATTAGAGTGTACAGGTTCTGATTTATGCTTGAGTTAAGCTGATTTTTGAGGTTTTGAAACAGATTCCAACTTCCAGGAAGTTCTGCCGTGCCCTATGCGAATCTGTGAGGTAGAACTTTTAGGATTGAGGTACGAATTGAGCAGACCTTAATAGCTTGAAGTGTGAACATGTATGTACTTCTTGCTATGAAATCTGTTGGCCTGATTATATGAAATTACGTGGAGCAGTTTGTTGAATTGATTGAATTACATTCTATTTTACGTAATGAATTGTATGCATTGTGCATTTGATCTTGATTGGCATACATGCATTCATATTGAGCCTGACAGATTGATTGATGATCCGATTGAAAGCCACGTTGTGACTGGCCGACTGATCAGTTGTGCCTGAAAAGTCCAACGCTATCATCGGAGTGGTGACTACCGGATTCGAGTGTCTACCACCGAGCTGTGATGAGCTGATGGGCTCCGATTATCACGGACCGATGATTTCCACCGGCTGATTGGCTGTGCGTTGTATAGAGGCTTGACTGAGATGATTGCCAGTTGATACACTGGTCTAGCTATCCGATCCTTGATAGCCCTCATGCATTTCATAGCATCGATTATGGCATGTTGCATGATTAGCTGTTTTGATAGCTCTTCGTACTGAGGCTTAACCCCGTATTTGTTTTCCTGATTTGTGTTGTTTGGGTCTGTGTTACCCATTTGTAGGATCTTCAGGTAGCCAAGCTGGACAGAGTGGAGGTTCAGCTGGTCGATCCCCGTTTTCTTGAGTCCCAGTCTATTTATGATATGTATTGAATCGGGGGATGCCCTGTTTTTTTTATTGTATTTGGGGATCTGTATTTTGAATTGAATATTGTTGTTACCTGATTGTGGGAGTTTGAGTTAACTCTTATTTTGATTATGAATATTTTGAATGATGTTTTAAGTTCAGGCCCAATTATATTTCGAAAATTTTTAAGCCCGATTTTACGCTTCCGTGATTATGTGCTTATTTGTGCTATTATCTTTGAGTGATTAGCACGGGGCCTGACACGAGGGTTCATCCGCTGAAACCTCGTCTCTCTCTTAACCTTTCGCATTCTTTGTCTTTATTTACGGTATTTCCAATATTCGCTAACATTTACTACGCAAAAATTACTCTCTATATTCTCTTGCTCTCGTGCTCTTGTATTTTCTTCTGCAGAAATTTGATTTCAGGCATCCTTCGTACTCTCAATCTATTTCGATGGCATCATCTTTCATCACAAACGCCTATCAAGTTCAATTCGAATCTGTATTGGTGATTCCAGATCATGAAGGGATGTTGAATATGTTTAGGGCTCTGGAGGCCAATGGATTGCGAGGTTTTCTGGGTTGTGAATCTGTATTATATGAGAAGGAATTAGACAGTTCTTCGATACAGCTTTAGTGCAGAATGGGGATATTACCGGTGCCGTCTCAGGCAAGTTTTTCTCCGTTTCTCAGTCACGGTTTGCAGAGGTATTTGAGCTACCGACAGAGGGTTTGGTGGATTTTTCTGATGTGCCAAAGAATATGGTTTATGATGCGAGGAGCATATTTTCGAAGTCTGGTGAACAGGTCTCTACTCATGGCAAAAATAAATTTATGAAGTATGAATATCGCCTGTTGAACGATATTATAGCCAAGGCAATCACTGTCAAGGCTGGCTCATTTGATGCAGTTACCAATGAACGTTTTCTGATGATGACTGCTATTCATTTTGTCCTGCAAGTTAACTGGAGCAAGATACTATTTAGTATGTTGAAAGAGATGGTGGACAAGACTCCCGAATACCAGATGCATCAAACAACTCAACCTGCTGTTGCCTCGCCCATGAACTGTGGTAGTTAACCACTCGGCGCATGGTGGCTAACAGATCCCAGCAGGGAGATGAGAGTGCGGTATTGCCGCTCGCCCTCGAATCCTGGTAAGAAACAACAGCGCAATACAACAAAATACAAGGCTGCAAGATATAATACACGAGGGATCTAAAATATGTATGAACAAATGCGTGTATGCAGTTCACATAAAAACAGATAGCATAACACAAATGCATAGCAAGCAATACACAGCCATGTTCACCGAAGCATCCCAGCAGCCTCACATTATATCTCACGCAACTTCCAAGCTATCACAAGCTCAAATCCGTACCTTATATTTCTGTGCAACAGTCACCACAAATACAAGCCCGAGAGGTTCAATTCCAACACCTGCCGAAGCAAATACATACAAAACCATCTCAGGCAAACACAGAAGGTCACGGCCATCAATAGAAACTCACGGCTGGGAGTCACACACTCAAACCAGCTATCAGCCTACTCAACAACTCAATAGGAAGCTTAACTTAAGGCTAGGAACAAGATCTTATCAAATACAAACGAAGTTCTACCTGAACTACGCAACACAAGAACAGGGCAGCAACTTCGCGCTCCACAACTAGCCAACCACAGCCTCCAAGACTGGTATAGGATGAAAGAGCTTCTCGAGAGGAGTCCAACGCTACCTCGATCGTGAAAACGATGAACGAAATCAACGGGAAATCGCAGGAGAAACTCACGTTGAACAGTACTAGGGTTCGAGAAACAGAGGTCGACAATCGAGAAAATATTTCGCTAAGTATGGGATCTGGTACTCAAAATCGAAGACCAATTCTTCCTTAAATACATCTCGCAGCTGCTGAAATCTGGTTAAAAGGTCCACCGAAAAAACCAGCAGTCACATAACAAACCAACGGCTGATAAAAAATATACCAGACGCCATAATCAAAACGCTGCGTTCCAAATAATTTAGACGGTGTCGTATAGCCCAACGGCTGGATTCCTTACAAACCAAAAGCTGGTACCAGACGTCGCGTTCCAAATAAATCAAACGGCGTCGCATAAACCCAGCGTCTGGATTTCTTAGCGTTAACCAAAACGACGTCGCACATCCTACGTCATCCAGTCGCTAACTCTCACGCAAAACAACCAGACGCAAGCTACAGGAAAGTTGACTGGCGTTGACGTCTGCTCTCAACGAAACAAACAACCAGACGACGCACATGCGAACAAATCTCGTAGCTGGTACCCAAAACGGCGTTGCACCAACTTAACTAAACGCCGTCGTTTCCCGCTCGATACAAAACACGCTAAAACAACGTCTGATCAACAAAACGCGCTACCAGACTTCACCTAAATGATGACGTTTAGATCTCTAGCGCCACCAATTACACACTACAACTGGATTTCACCACCGACCAGCTTTCACCACAAAACCAGATCTCACCACAAAATACCAAAGTTTCCAGAATTGCTTCAAACACCGATTAATCCAACAATTAATCTCATTATTGATTTCCAGGTCTCACATGACATCTTCACAAAGCCCCTGCCAGACGCTAAGTTTTATTATTTTAGAAATCTGCTGGGTCTCTTGAACTGCCTTAACTTTCTCTGCGCTAATAAATTTGCAGGTTGAGTAGCTTCTGGTTTTGTCAAATCTGAGTCTACTGTTCAGGGGGAACATCATGGAATTCAGGTTTGATAAAATATCAAACTTGGGAGAACCTCAGCTTTAGGGGGAACGAGAGATCTGAATTAATAAGTGCTGAGTCAGCGGAATATGTAAATCTGCTGGGTCTCTTGAACTGCCTTAACTGTCTCTGCGCTAACAAATTTGCAGGTTGAGTAGCTTCTGGTTTTGTCAAATCTGAGTCTACTGTTCAGGGGGAACATCATGGAATTCAGGTTTGATAAAATATCAAACTTGGGAGAACCTCAGCTTTAGGAGGAACGAGAGATCTGAATTAATAAGTGCTGAGTCAGCGGAATATGTGAGATCTGGATACACTCATATGTCATGTATACACAGTTGACGCTTATCCATGATCAGATCTCGTAATACCCCTGCTGATACATAAAACAGATCTTAAGGTTGTGACGTGTTAACCACTTGGCGCTAGTTATCTATTTTACCTTTTCACCCTCGTGGTTAAAATTCAAAATCCTTTTAAAATCCTTTTAAAATTATTTCGCAATATTGTCAAAATCCTTTCAAAATCATTTCACAATATTTTCAAAATCTTATTTGCTCCATTGGATGATGGACACGTGATTGTCATCATGCGAAACGTCACATCCACATTTTCTCTCTCTAGTACCTTTTTGCATTCTTGTTTATATTTACGGCGTTTCCTTTTACTCTAAAACTTACCTTGCGCATATCTATTCTCCAGCATTTCTGTGTTCTTGCGTTCTGCGTGTTCCTTCTACAGATATCTTTCAGGCGTACTCTCACTCAACTACAGCAATGGCATCCTCATTGATTGAAAACGCTATGCAAATCAACTTCGTCTCTGTTTTAGGGATTCAGGACAACGATGGTATGGTGAACATATTTCGAGCCCTAGAGGCCACTGGGCTTAGAGGCTTTCTAGGTTGTCCGACAGTGTTATATGAGCAGGAACTTGAACAGTTCTTTGACACTGCTCTTATCCAAGATGGTGATGTTACATGTGCCGTCTCAGGGAAATATGTCGAAATTTCTGCAAGTAGGTTTGTCGGGGTATTCAATCTTCCTACTGATGGGTTAATCGATTTTTCAGAAGTACTGAACTATTTGGTTTTGCAGGCAAGAACTCTGTTCTCTAGATCTGGTAAGCCTGTTCAGTTCTCATGCAAGAAGAGACTGCTGAAATATGAGTTTCGTTTGTTGAACGATATCTTGGAAAAATCCACTACTGTGAAAGCGGGTTCTTTGATGCTGTAACCCTCGAAAGATTTTTGATGATGACTGCTTTTCATTTCGGGATTAAGGTTAACTGGAGCAAAATTCTGTTTGAGGTCTTGAAGGAAATGGTGGATAGAACCACCAAAAGAGCCAAGGGATTTGCTGCTCAAATTTGTGTTCTTTTGAAAGGCGGCCCTGCGGTCACTTTGGGAGAGGCGAAGACCTTCCCTCCCTCGAAAATTTTATCTGCGAAGATCGTGAACACTTATGTTGCCACGAACAAAAAAGTGATGCTCTTGGTGAAACAGATGAGCCAGACGTGGCTACGGTGGCGATTGTTAAGAAGAAGTCTGTGTCGAAGAAGCGACCAGCTGCTGTGTCTGAGGTCCCTGTTGTCAAGAAGAAAAGGACATCTTCTGGGAAAGCTGTGTCCAAAGACAAGGATCTGGCTGTTGTATCAGTAGCACTAGATCCTATACCTATTCAGACTGTTGATCCTTCTTCTGCTATACCAGCTGCTCATCCTCCTGCGCCTAAACACAAGGCACCTAAGAGAAAGCTGAGGATGACCGCTGGTTCTGATGATGAATTTATTGAAAATGAGTCTGCTGTGGAGACAGTTGTGGTTGAACAGAGGGCGAAGACATCTGCTGATGATGTCGACACCATTATTGAAGAAGTAATTGCGGCAACTGCACAGATGGAGCAAGAATATTTTGTAGAATCATCGGTTGCTTAGGGAATAGAAATGGAAACAGTTTTGGAAGACCCTGTGGTCACAAATTCTGATGATATATTAGTTGAGGTTAATGAGCGCTCGGCTGCTGTAACTGATGAGGAAGATTTTGAACCCTTGAGCAAGGTTCTAGAGACATCTTTGTCACCAATGTCTGACGATGAATCTCTGACCATCGAAGAGCATTTGGCTCAAATTCCTGAAGGAATGATGCTACCTTCACTAACTTCAGTAGAGCCTAGAAAAATCAAGTTCTGTAGTACAATTGAGATTAGAGGTGTTGAAGATGGTGATTGGTACAGGGCACATCTTCCCAAGATTGCTGCTAATGATAAAGGGAAGGGATCTCTCTAGGAGCCAGATTCTGTATAGGGGAACCCGGCCCATGAGCAATTTCAACTGATTTGTGGGGATATTGACTTTCTCATTTTGCTGAGAGAGAAAGTCATCACGGAAATGACTTCATTCTTTCATTCTTTTAGCTTGAGGACTTTGAACGCTATGAGAACAGTTAAGGACATTCTGTCCAAGGTAGAGAAAATGTTAGCTTGGGCAGAAACAGATTCTTTAGAGACAGCTATTCATCGACGATTATTCATCATTGCTAAGTACAGAGAGGTGTTATCGCGAAAATTTTTGGAAGCACGGCGCACTAATATTGTACCCGATCTACCTACTACTGCTATTGATCAGCGAACTCTGGACCTTCTTTCAGCAGCTCACCAACAGAAGTTAGAAACCTGTTAAGGCAAATGAGAGCTCATGTTGAAGTGGACAAGGCCAGTTAGTTCAATGTTGTTTGAAGAACCAAATCTTGAACGAGGTTTCTTTATTCCGCTAACCCACAAGACAATTTTCTCTACTTGCTGGATCAGAAACCTACGGAAAATTGAAGGGTCATGGGTAGTTGAGGAAGGCTATGATCGTGTGGTTTGTAAGTGCACTAAGTGTGTTTCTTTCGATTGGCCGTCACTGCCTGCTCGTGTTTTTGTTAGAGATCTCTCCCCTATTTGCTTACTTCTTTAGGACCAGCTACAGGGTATGTATAGAAGTTTGTGGTATTCGATGATAACATTATTCAAGGTACTGAAACTGCTGTTGAACAGATTCTTGAACATATTACTGCCACTGCCACAGATATCAATGCACAGTTCGCCAAGCTACGGGATTCTATCTCTCAGATATCTATCAAGCAGGTGCGGACGCAAAGAAGTCTTGACGATCTCAAAAGCGAGCTATTGTTTAAAATAGACAATCTTGCGAAAGACTCTGCTGAATCTCGAGATCAACAGACTCAATACTTTCAGAATTCTCTTAAGAATGCTCGCCAAGAAGCCCGAACTCAAGGCGATTTTCTGTCAGTTAAATTGAATGAATATCATAAAGGAACTCGTGCTCACAATGCCTTCGTCACTACTGAGTTGGAAGATATTAGAAAGGAGGTCAAGGCAATGGATGAGCAGCTTGCTACTATTCGGAGTGAAATGATATACTTCCGTGCGCAAGCACAGGAAAATCATCTCAACCTTTCAACCCAACTTGGCTTCCTTGTTGATTATACCAAAAAGGGGGAAGGTGGTAGAAGCCGTCCTCAGCCGCCTCCGGATGATCTAAGCAGATCCAGTGGGGGCAGTGGTAGCAGAGGTAGTGGTGGTGATGGTAGCAGTCAAAGAATAGGTTCTGGTGGTTCTTCGAAGAAAAGACATTCCAGCAGCAGTGGAGGTGTTCATCACAGCAGTGGAGGTGGTGGACCAGTTGGACCTATAAGACGGGATGCTGAATATTGGATTTGTGGTTGGATTTGTGGAAAGAGACAGTTTTAAGGATGTTCAGCTTATAGTACAAATCTTTTGTACTTGATCAATTTCGTTTATAAAACGTTAGCAGACTTGAGCAATTTATTTTTGCATCTATAAGTCATAAAGCTGCTAAGTTTTGTCATCACCAAAAAGGGGGAAATTGTTAAGGTAAAATTTATTAGTTTTGGTGATAACAAAATAAGACCAAGAAATGACCTTAAGCTTTCGCAGAAGATTTCAGAAGTCATGACGTCATCCAAGTGTTGAAGATTCCGACTTCATGACTTCATACAAATGTATTGAGCTTTTCAGATCTCGTGACGTCACGCTATTAAGTTACAGTTTCAGTTTCGAGAATTCTAAGTCAAGCGTTGACATCTGAGTTGAATTTTGGGAAGTATTCAGAACTGAGCAGAGCCAAGTATTCAGAGATTCAGTCTTTGTTGTCGGGATGATGCTCTCGAAACAGATTTGGTTATTTGGATCAGTTCAGATATCGAGAATAGTTATTCAGACTTGGTTCAAAGCTAAAGTAAGAGATCTGTTGTTAGAGCGAAGTGTATTCAGACTTGAGTAACAGTTTGTGATATATTGATTCAGATCTCAGTATTTCAGAAGTGGTTACAGAGCTATCAGTGAACATCAGGTTGAGGTTATCAGAAGTGTTCGACTCAGACTTAGAAACAATATAGTTTTCAGAAGTCGCAAGTTTTCAGAAGTCGCAAGTATTAAGAAGTCGCAAATTTTCAGATATCTCTATGTATTCAGTGTGACAGCTTCAAATACACAATCAGCGATGAGATAACCATTTACTTCAAGGAGAAAGAACAATTTTTAACGGAAAGAGCTTTCAGGCGTAAGGAACGAACAGCTTCAAACGCTATCATATGTTTAAATTGGAAAGAATTAATGATCACAATTGAATCGTACAATTGCCTGGAATTAAGGAGACAATGTCAGAGCTATTTTGGGTAATAGTACACAGTACACGAAGGACGTTATACGATGTTTACCCAAATATGGTTATACGAAAATGATAGGATCAATGTGGTTCAAAAAATAGCTGCAAGAGTTCAGAAGGGGGGGGGAGGTTGAATGAACTCTTGGAATTTTCAAATTTTCGAAACCTTTTAAAACAGTTTTACAAGCGCCTCGCTTAACTTAAATCCGAGTTACCAGATTTAAGGTATCTCATTTTAAATCAAATTTCTCGAGTAACAAAAAGTGCGGAAAGAATTCGATCAATTTGTGAACAGTTAAAGCAATATGTAAATGCGATAATGTAAAAGTTGAAGGGTTGAGAGTTTGTTTATGGAAGTTCGGATATCAATATCCTACGTCTTCCCTTCTTCCTTTTCAGGAAGGTTCCACTAGAAGATTTGATGGTTACAGGCCTTCTGCAAACACCCAATCACCGAGCCTCGCTCAAGGTGAACTCGTAGCAACACAACTTCACAAAGCAGTCGCAACTGCTGTTTGCAACACTTGATAAATTTCAGACGGCCTTTAGATAGCGCGTTTGTTACAGACTCAATTTAGAATAACGACAATGAATACAAATCTATTGAGAATGTAAATATTCTGGTTTCTTAAACAAAGAAACTCGATTCAACAAAGATGAACCAGAAGATGAACTCGAAGATAGAACTGTGAAAATCAACACTTGTGTTCTTCGAGTTTGTGAGCTTTTTGAATGATAGCTTCTGTAGAGAATAAGCTCGAGAATGATGGAGGCGATGAATAGCAAAAATGACAGAGAGTAACTGAGAGCTTCAAGAGTTTCTTCAGTTCAAATTCCAGCTCTATATATAGTCTTCGTCCTCCAACGGTCATTAAATTTGGCTAAGGAAACAAAATCCCTTTTGAAAATCTGTTAATCGTGCAACCGTATATCCCGCTCCACCAAATGGTAAATTGCACATCGTCAGAGCCAATTTGTCGTGTTTCCATATTTGTGCATTCACCGTAAAACGTTCTCTGTAGATGTGTACTATTTACCCAAAATAGTACCAACGTTTTCTCCTTAATTCCAGACAATTGTACGATCTTAATACTCACCATTGATTCTTTCCATATTGAATATATAATCGTGTTTGAAATGATTCGTTGCTTGCGCCAGAATTCTCTCATTGCGCCTGAAATGATCCCTTTTGAAATGATTCGTTGCTTGCGCCTGAATTTTCAAGATCACGTCTTCATAGCTTTACCTTCAAGATATCTTCTGGTTTACATTTGTAAACAGTTCTTGTTTAAGAAAATTCCAAGTGTTGTAAACAGCAGCTGCGTCTGCTGGTTGATTGGAGTTGCTAGGAGTTCACCTGGAGTGAGGCTCGGTGATTGGGTGTTTACAGTATCTGTACTCATCAAAGCCTTCTAGTGGAACCTTCCTGAAAAGGAAGAAGGGGAGACGTAGGATTTGATATCCGAACTTCCATAAACAAACTCTCGACCCTATACTTTTACTTTACTGCATTTCTTCATCATTACATTGTTCACAGATTGATCGACTTCATTCCGCACATTATTTGTTAGTCGAGAAATTTGATTTGAGACCGAGATACCTTAAATCTGGTAACTCGGATTTAAGTTAAGTGAGGCGCTTGTAAAAATAATTTTAAGGTTTCGAAAAATTTAAAATATAAGGAGTTCATTCAACCCCCCCTTCTGAACTCCTAAGGCTGTTTTCGATCCATATTGATCCTATCAGTGTATTTTCTCTCTCTAGAGCGAACCTTACCCTGTAGCGAAAACCTTACTGTTCATCGAACCCTATCTATCTTCTCCGATTGCAGGCGGTAGACGTCTCAGCTTGGATAAAGGCGGGTAGCATTGAGTTCCTCCCCTCAAGATCATTATTTCCATACCGCTTTTTGAGCCATTGGTTGGCTGGAAAGTGAGTGCGACGTAGGCAGGGCGTACTGACTTTTCGCTATTTTCGACTAGTTGGTTCTTCAGCTCCAGTAGCGCCTCCGGTTAAGTGTTTGCTCTTGTTCTGTGCCTCGTCAAGAGACAGCTATCGTATTTGGGGGTGTAGGTTCTGTTAGAGTAGGTTCCCAACTAGCCAACTTGTGGCATGTGGGTTCTTGTTGACTCTATGTAAAACGATATTTATTTATGAAATTTGTATTCTTTTATGGCATTAATTATTTTCATTATTATTACAAACTGTTGGATAAATATCTTGAATGCACTATAATGTATGTTAGATATGATAGTGGATTTGATGGCTATCATGAAACACATCTAATAGTTATTATGTGTTCTAAAAGAGTTCCTAATCGATTGGGCCGTCAAAAAGAAGATAAGGGCCGCCCGAGCTTGAGATTAGCATCTGCGATGCAAAGTACCACGTTTGATTGGTAGGGAACATAGTGATGTTCTGAGCATGCATATGGATAGTGACCTAGTGATCTATCGAACTACCCTCGTTCGGAATTTCCAAGTGGTTATCATTTGTCAGTGGATTATGTCTGAGGTCTTGGTTGTACAGATTAGTTCTCATTACTCGAAACATCATTGAGACTCTACATAATAGGTGCCTCACTTGGACCCGTTTACCGACTCAACTGGGGTCATCAGGTGGCGGTATTGAATGAGGTCCCGATGCATGTAGGAGTCAATGCTTCGTTATCAAGGATTCATCGCTCGCTTGTGCGTGGATATCCTATGCTATCTGAGGAGATAATAGTGTGACAAATCTCTGGCAGAGTACTAGATGTGTTTTGGGTAAATGGGTTTACCTAGTAGCACATACGATGTCCCTATTTGATCTCCAAGATGTATGCATGGCTATTGAATCTCTAACGACTCTCGATTTACCCGATCGTTGATTCGATTGGGATATATGAGCAGAAACGACCGTACTGTATGCTAACCATGACAAACTGGTTCTTGCAGACACTATCAGTGATACCTAGGGGTTCTTGGGACAATCTCCAATTGCAGGCGGTAGACGTCTCAGCTTGGATAAAGGCGGGTAGCATTGAGTTCCTCCCCTCAAGATCATTATTTCCATACCGCTTTTTGAGCCATTGGTTGGCTGGAAAGTGAGTGCGACGTAGGCAGGGCGTACTGACTTTTCGCTATTTTCGACTAGTTGGTTCTTCAGCTCCGGTAGCGCCTCTGGTTAAGTGTTTGCTCTTGTTCTGTGCCTCGTCAAGAGACAGCTATCGTATTTGGGGGTGTAGGTTCTGTTAGAGTAGGTTCCCAACTAGCCAACTTGTGGCATGTGGGTTCTTGTTGACTCTATGTAAAACGATATTTATTTATGAAATTTGTATTCTTTATGGCATTAATTATTTTCATTATTATTACAAACTGTTGGATAAATATCTTGAATGCACTATAATGTATGTTAGATATGATAGTGGATTTGTTGGCTATCATGAAACACATCTAATAGTTATTGTGTGTTCTAAAAGAGTTCCTAATCGATTGGGCCGTCAAAAAGAAGATAAGGGCCGCCCGAGCTTGAGATTAGCATCTGCGATGCAAAGTACCACGTTTCATTGGTAGGGAACATAGTGATGTTCTGAGCATGCATATGGATAGTGACCTAGTGATCTATCGAACTACCCTCGTTCGGAATTTCCAAGTGGTTATCATTTGTCAGTGGATTATGTTCGAGGTCTTGGTTGTACAGATTAGTTCTCATTACTCGAAACATCATTGAGACTCTACATAATAGGTGCCTCACTTGGACCCGTTTACCGACTCAACTGGGGTCATCAGGTGGCGGTATTGAATGAGGTCCCGATTCATGTAGGAGTCAATACTTCGTTATCAAGGATTCATCGCTCGCTTGTGCGTGGATATCCTATGCTATTTGAGGAGATAATAGTGTGACAAATCTCTGGCAGAGTACTAGATGTGTTTTGGGTAAATGGGTTTACCTAGTAGCACATACGATGTCCCTATTTGATCTCCAAGATGTATGCATGGCTATTGAATCTCTAACGACTCTCGATTTACCCGGTCGTTGATTCGATTGGGATATATGAGCAGAAACGACCGTACTGTATGCTAACCATGACAAACTGGTTCTTGCAGACACTATCAGTGATACCTAGGGGTTCTTGGGACAATGTTGTTAGACGATTTACCATGATCCGATGGTCAAGTCCGAAAATGTGTTTTCAGAGTCACAAAGAGTTGTGAGCCCACGGCTAGCTGTATCCCTGAACCATTGAGGGTCACACAAGTACTGGTTTCTCAATTCCGTACGGAAATTGTACTCAATTTGTTGATTATAGTAGGAGAAAGGATGGAAGTGTGACTTTATAAAATTAACTGGGCAAGTATGACTTTCCTTATAGCTAATACCCAACTGCTATTTTGGATTAGATGATCCAAAAAAGTATTTTCACATCATAATGTTCAGTTTTGTAAACTGTGCAGATTGGTTCGATCTGATCGTCGATCCGGATAATGATGAAGCCGCAACGATGGACTTGAAACCAATGTTTCCTGACCCTGAGCTTGACCTGGGCCCATTAACCTGGTTTAAGCCCATGAAATATCTATAAATAGGGGCTTGAGGGGAGTCATTTATTCACACAAAGTTGTATTGACAACTCAATAGCTCCCATCCCTTCCACTCTCTTGCCCTCCTCCTCCCGCTGCCGTGCCGTCGTCGCCACCGTCGGAATTTGTTCCGACCATCTCAGCGTGAGGTTTCTGTTGTGAAATCTTCAGTGGTTTTATAGGGAAAACCAGTGAAGGAGTTGAGATTCTGATCATGGACTGGATTGGGCGTTCATCAACCGTTCAATCGTTGAAGAGCCGTTTCCCTCGTGGACTGGTCGGAGCCAGGCGCCTAGTCGCCAGAGGTAAATGCTTTAAACAACCTATGTATGTTTAGCATTTAATTTTGTGTATTGACCGTTCCCAGGCATTCGATTTTAAACTTTCGCTGCTCCCGTGCTCGGGATCTGGATCCGTCGTTGCGTAAATAGTGGTATCGATCTGTCAATACACGAATTCTACCCAATTGCATCAAATTCTTGATTTTACAAAAAAAAAAATTCGGCAATGAGCACTGCCGCGTGCACGCCGTGCCTGTCTACCATCCGTCGCTCGCACGTCGCGCCTCACGCCGTGCACCTGCTGCGCACAAATCGCGCCGTGTATCACACGGTTGAGGCGCACGTCGTGCGCACAGGCCTTGAAAAGCGTTGCGCGCCTGTCACGCAACCCGCACGCACGCGTCTGGCCAGGCACTGCGTGCCCCCGCCGCCCTGCATGCATGCGCTGGTCACAAAGCAGGCCGCCACCCGTGCGTGCACGGCGTGCAGCATGCGTGGGGCACGCTTGCAGCTGCTGGTGCACCGCCCGTGCGATGATGTTGGGGCGTCGATGAGACGGTAGTTGTTGCTCCCTAGGGTTTTCCCGGGCCTCCCGATGGTTTTTTGGGCCGATACTTGCTATCGAGATATTTCTGGTTGGACCAAAATTATTATTGAAAATTTCGAGGTGTTGGACCTAAAATTGTTTTAAGCCCAAAATTATTTGATGCAATTAAAAATAAAAATCTTGATTTTATATTTAAAATATGATTTTGTTGGATAAAAGAAAATTTGAATTGTTTATTTTATTTATGTCAATTAATTGGATTAATTGAAGAAATAATGTTGTTTGGGATGATCGACAGCCATGCACAATGTGTTAGGTGTATGCTAGGTTTTACATTTCTTTATTTTAATATTGTTGAAATCATTTTAAAGTGGGCCTGATATATGATCCGTTCCCATCCCTTTAATTGTATCCCTATTTGTCATGAATATTTAAATTTAAATATTAGACTTAGTGGGAGATAAGTTTGAAGATGATGGAGATGATGATCAAAGATATTGAAAACCGAAGACATGTAAACTGGAAGCTTATGTAATAGGATTGCATTTTCATAATGCATATCACCTAGGATTGGACCTAGATCCATGCTTGGAAACCGCGGATCACATAGCTCTCGGTTATCAATCATACCCGTTATATATGTGATATATATCTGTTGAATTCGCAAATTTTAAATTTTATTTAAAATTATTGAGGCTAAATTTCAAAATTAAAATCCTTCATTTAAATTTGATTTAAAATTTATATCAAGATTAAAGTTTCATGATTAAAAATTGAAGGAACTTAGTTTATGTTGGCGAAAGTGGCGGATCCGGATCCCGTTTCCCGGGGCACAACGGAAGTTAAAATTTTGCCCCGGAAACGTACAATACATATCATAAAACCAACGATAAACATACATAGAATGTTTGAATCGTTACCTTGCTGGCGTCTAGGCGCCTGGCGTGCACGGCGTGCAGCATGCATGGGGCACGCTTGCAGCTGCTGGTGCACCGCCCGTGCGATGATGTTGGGGCGTCGATGAGACGGTAGTTGTTGCTCCCTAGGGTTTTCCCGGGCCTCCCGATGGTTTTTTGGGCCGATACTTGCTATCGAGATATTTCTGGTTGGACCTAAATTATTATTGAAAATTTCGAGGTGTTGGACCTAAAATTGTTTTAAGCCCAAAATTATTTGATGCAATTAAAATACAAATCTTGATTTTATATTTAAAATATGATTTTGTTGGATAAAAGAAAATTTGAATTGTTTATTTTATTTATGTCAATTAATTGGATTAATTGAAGAAATAATGTTGTTTGGGATGATCGACAGCCATGCACAATGTGTTAGGTGTATGCTAGGTTTTACATTTCTTTATTTTAATATTGTTGAAATCATTTTAAAGTGGGCCTGATATATGATCCGTTCCCATCCCTTTAATTGTATCCCTATTTGTCATGAATATTTAAATTTAAATATTAGACTTAGTGGGAGATAAGTTTGAAGATGATGGAGATGATGATCAAAGATATTGAAAACCGAAGACATGTAAACTGGAAGCTTATGTAATAGGATTGCATTTTCATAATGCATATCACCTAGGATTGGACCTAGATCCATGCTTGGAAACCGCGGATCACATAGCTCTCGGTTATCAATCATACCCGTTATATATGTGATATATATCTGTTGAATTCGCAAATTTTAAATTTTATTTAAAATTATTGAGGCTAAATTTCAAAATTAAAATCCTTCATTTAAATTTGATTTAAAATTTATATCAAGATTAAAGTTTCATGATTAAAAATTGAAGGAACTTAGTTTATGTTGGCGAAAGTGGCGGATCCGGATCCCGTTTCCCGGGGCACAACGGAAGTTAAAATTTTGCCCCGGAAACGTACAATACATATCATAAAACCAACGATAAACATACATAGAATGTTTGAATCGTTACCTTGCTGGCGTCTAGGCGCCTGGCTCCAACCAGATTCACAGGGAATTCTGGCTCTTGAAATGTAGGCGGCGGTAGATCCTCCTAATCAGGTCCACGACCGGAAACAAGACTCCTTCGTCAGCCTGCACTAGAAGGCCTGACGAATTTGG
>KV000530.1:0-11379 GCA_001598015.1 Dorcoceras hygrometricum | reverse complement strand
CTTGCCTTAACGAAGCTTTGTAACAGCAACCGATTCCTGCAGAAATCTTCTCCTGTAAGCAACGCACGAACTTCTCTTGAAAATACATTGAAGAATACTAAAGATTTTCTTTGCAAATGATGAGGATCTTGCTTTCAAAACAGGTTTTTATATGAAAGGGATTAGTGGCATGCTACTTGTGAAATTAAGCATGACACACTTATAAAATTTAGTAAAATTCCCTTCTTCTCATTTTAATTTGTAAAACACCAAACCTTTTTCAAAAGAAATCATTTGTCCTCCTTAAAGATATTTTCAATCCCTTTAAAAACTGCTCGTGCATCACCCTTGGAGTCATATGATGAGGATCTTGCTTTCAAAACAGGTTTTTATATGAAAGGGATTAGTGGCATGCTACTTGTGAAATTAAGCATGACACACTTATAAAATTTAGTAAAATTCCCTTCTTCTCATTTTAATTTGTAAAACACCAAACCTTTTTCAAAAGAAATCATTTGTCCTCCTTAAAGATATTTTCAATCCCTTTAAAAACTGCTCGTGCATCACCCTTGGAGTCATCCATTGAAACCATCTGCGTCACCTCTATTTTTCTGAAATCATTGAAATCAGACAATACATAACATTTCAACATGCCATTTTAAATCTATAAAACTAACAATATGCATAATGTGGTCCTATGGATTTTGGGGCGTTACAGGATGTGTTTCCGGAGGATATTCCTGGTTTTCCTCCGAGAAGGGAGATAGACTTCAGTATTGAGTTAGTACCTGGTACAGCCCCGATTTTGAGAGCTCCATATCGTTTAGCGCCTACTGAGTTGAGGGAGCTTAAGGTTCAGCTTAGTGATTTACTGGAGAAGGGATTCATTAGGCCTAGCATGTCCTCGTGGGGAGCGCCTATGTTAGGATCGAAAAGAGTGCTTGAGAGTTCAGAGGGAGGGGGGATGAATGATCTCCTTTGCTAATTTTAAATGAACAGTTTATTTTGAAAGGATTTTATAGCTCAAAGCCAACTTCCAGCCGAATTACCAGATGGAAGGTTTTCTCAGTGATGCTGTTGTCTCACGTAATAAAGTTATTTTATGTGGAATAAACGTGATTCAAGCAGCTGAACAATTTAATCAAAGTGCAGAAATAAAGACAATAAGAACAAGTGAGTTGTTTCTGGAAGTTCGGAGCAATCTCTCCTACGTCTCCCCTTCTTCCACGACGGGAAGGATTTCACTAGAAGGCTTTGATTTATACAACTTTTGTACAAACCCACTCTTGTGACCCTCAGCCAAGAGAACTCCTAGCAACAAACGACATGCAGACCCGCATCCTGGTTCATTACTACAAACACTTTAGTGCTCAGCTATTTAGCTATCTTACGACACACAGACCCTCAGCCTTGTTCGTATTTCAACAGTTAAAGCTCTCAGCTGGTTGTGCTACTCTAGCACTCAGATACTCTCTGTTTATGATTTTACAAATCAAGTTCAAGTATACAGAAAGAGTGTAGAATAATTGGTGACACGAAGAGTATGTTTGATATGTGCGTGTGTCACTTTTGACGAGCTGGTTCAAAAATGAACACTGCTTCAGTGAAGGACTTGTGTAATATCTGAATGATCTCTTGTGTATCTATAGTTCATCACAGATACTCTCTGTTTATGATTTTACAAATCAAGTTCAAGTATACAGAAAGAGTGTAGAATAATTGGTGACACGAAGAGTATGTTTGATATGTGCGTGTGTCACTTTTGACGAGCTGGTTCAAAAATGAACACTGCTTCAGTGAAGGACTTGTGTAATATCTGAATGATCTCTTGTGTATCTATAGTTCATCACGATTTTTCATCTCTTCTATATATACTCCTTGGATGTAACGGTAATAAATGTTACCAGTAGACACATTGAATACATCCAAGTTGAGATATCTGCGGCGCCTTAAATGCTTGTACTATGAAAGACATCTTCAATAAATGCATTTCCATTTTTGGTAAATCTGCGCCGTCTTCAGTATGGTGTCATATCCCTGCATTTCTGGTCTTAGCTTCAAGTGGTTTCAACGACCACACATCATTGCAGAGATGTCAACTGAATAGCTTCAAATGGCATAGTACTTTATTCATTCCAAATTTCAAATTCCTTAGGTCGTTGTTATACCCAGCTGAATTTTCAATTCCATGTATCGAGCTGATAAACTCTTCTGAAATTATGGCTGATATTTGCATTGTCTTCTCATCCAGCTGATATAGCTTTTACTGTCTCAGTATCCAGCTGGTTCACTCATTCGAGCTGGTTTCTTGTGCTTTACGTCGTTCAGCTTTTTGAAATATATCTTCAGGCTGGTTTGACTTTGACCTTCAATACTTTGAGCTGATTTCTTTGTTGAGCGTGATGAGTCTTGTCCAGTCCTTGACGCTTTGGTTTGAATGATCTCTTTTACGGATTCTTTTTCCTATTAAGTATTTCATCACCAAAACTTCTTGAATTTGTGTCCCAACAATTTCCCCCATTTTGGTGATGCCAAAACCCTGATTCGTAAAAGAGGGTCATAATAGAGGATTAATACTGATCAATTGAAATTCATAATTCGTTCCCCAAAATATAATGTAAGCTCAGAGTTAGTTTGTTTCAATCAGTTTTAATCTCTATGGCTTAAAACCATTTCGAATATTTAAAACGTTCTGGATCATCATTTCTTCCTCTCCCCCCTTGTGAGCTTGATCCTCCTCGTCCTCCAGTCGACCCTCGAATACTTGGCCCTTCCATAGGTCTGCTACTTGAGCCACCTTCCCCCTTTTTGGCAGCACCTGATCCCTTCAAATATTCAACTAGATAGGCCAGCTGAGATTTTACCACTGCTAGTTCATCGATCAGTCGTTGAGTGAGAGTACGCTCCAGAACATCAATTTTGATATCAAATCCTTCCGCCGTGCTTTTGAGCTCGTTGCGAAGCTTCGTAGTGTGATGTCTGGTAATGAGCGAATCATCACAAAGGCGAGCATATGATTGGTCGAGGGAGGATACGTGAGTGGATATAACATTGAGCGACTGGGTAGCATTATGTAACAGATGCAGAGTGGAGGATACCTGTGGAGTGATAGCGATCATTCGTAAAGTTGAGAAGTCTGGATTCGGATGGGGAGAGACAATCTGTTTGGTACTGGGAAGTTCTTCGGAATTGATAACGGAGATTGGAATATCATTTATCTTCAGATCAACCCCGTCTTCAGAGCTTTGTCCATCGTGACCGTGAGTGTCATGGTCAGGCATTTGAATTTGGGGCTCGGTTTCCTGAGCATGATGCTCATGAGGGGCATGTGCCGCAGTCTGATTTACATGTTGATATGCGTCTAGCACTGATCCTCGTGCGGTACCAGTGAAGTGGTATATTTCTGATTGAGAAGAAAACTTCGGAAGAAAATCACACTCAGGAGAAATAAGTGGTAAACCTGCCAAACCACGGTGATGTTTGTGTCCAGCTGCAATCAGCCGGAGCTCTTGATGCAGTAGGTGAATACACTCAAAGTCATAATGAGCGGAGGCAACACTTGTCTTGAAATTGGCGAGATGCGCCAGATAGAGCTGTTCTAGTTCGGTTTCAAGAAGTTTGTAGAGAATGAGCGACCTTCGCTCGGATAACTCAGTGATATCCTCAGTCTCTGCCCATTCGAGTAGCTATTATTCACTGTTAATCATAGATTCAAAAGAGGAGAGATCTTTGAGGTGTACTTCCAGTCGAAAATGAACCCATTCTTCAAAGATCGCAATTTTGGTAGAGACCTTTTCCCGTGCAGATGCTATTAGCGATTGACAGTATTGGTCTGCAGAGGCAGATGCAGAATGTATCTGGGCATCCGGTGTTGGAGCGATAGTTTCGGGTTCTTCAGAACCATGGGCAAATTGTTCATTATCAGCAATATTTTCTTCATTGGTATTGGAAGCAGTCAGAATGGTACAGTGAACAAACTAGCTCCTGTAGTATTTAACAAGATCAGGCTCTGACTTACTTTCATGTTCCTTCTGAGTATCCTGATACAATCCCTCTTCGAGATTGATATCTCCTATTCCTTGTTTGTGTGAACCGTGATCCCGTTGTTCATCACCATCTTTGAATCCTTCCCCCTCAGTGGGAATAGTCTGATGAGAAAGATGAACATTATGATTATGATTCTCATCTTGTTCGGTTTGATCGTTAAGATCCAGATTTTCCATGAGGTTATCAATATTTCCGACTTGGAGAGATTCTGCTGGTGCAGTAGTACGGGCTGGAATTGGATCAGGAGGGATCGTATGGTCTGGCCTTTGTGTCCTCAGGCGTTGTAGAAGGTGTGTGAGAGGGAGTGAAGCAGAAGATTCAGAAACCTGCGTCGCTCGGTGCTGGCGTGGTACTAATGGACATGAATCGGTTTCCGACTCCTCCTCAGGATCATCGTTCGTTGAAACTACGATGCCTCTATTCTCAGTAGGTATATGTGCAGTGATGTTTGGGATGGCGGCCTATTTGGATTTTGTCATCGTTGCTTCACCTTTGTGTTTTTGTTTCCTAGGATTGGGCATGTCTTGTTCGGTATCATCGGCAAGAGATTGTGTGACTTCTGGCGGTACTTGTTGTGACGTCCCACCTGCAGTGTTTCTTGTGGTTTCCTCTGTGGGAGTAGTTCCTTGGTTACCCTTAAGATAGTTCTGCACTTGTTTGCTTGTCAAAACTTTCTTAATTTGTAGCTTGGTTGTTGTTCCGAGATCGGCCCGAACTAGTAATTCCATCAACATGCTGACTTGAACCGAGAATCCTTGAGATTGTTTCCTTGGATTTTGAACCATTGCAAGCAGTCGTTGAAATAGGATGCGACCCCAATTAACTGATATACCAGCAGAAATTGCTACCATGAATTCAAATTTTTCACAAGTGACCTTGTCAAACGATCCTGCTTTCGCACAAAGTGATTTGGCTACTATATCGTGCAGTATGCGGTATTCGAAAAGCAAATCCCTTTTCTTCCCAGAACTTTGGAAAGGTACAGTAGTGGCAGAGAACCTAGTGCGCATTTCAGCGATTGTTTCGGTAGGGATTCCTATTATATGTTCATTGTCTGGTTTAGGAACTAGATGCCATACTTTACTACATTCAAACTGGTTCTCTTCCTGCATAGCATCTATCCAACTAGGATCTGCTAGAGCCTCTTCGATTTTCTTAGGTTCTGTATGAGATATGAATGCCGAATTAAGACATTCATGCATCTGGCCTCGTGTCCTAACAGGGACAGTCGGGTTACCAATGAACAACTCAGGTGGATGATTCTTAGTCCAATAAAGATCTGGTCCGTATGAGGTAGATGAGTCGTGTTGTTCCCCCTGTGTTCTTGCTGGTTCTTCTGAGATTCCTTCTGCTGATGTGTTGTTTGTTGGAGCGATGTTATCTATACCAGCTGGTTCTGGGCTAGCTAGATCATGATTCTGGTTTTCTTGCTCGACAGCTGGAATGTCAGCGCTTGTAATTGATCTGGTCAAGTCGTGCTGATGATCAGCTCGCTGTCTAGGTTGCTCCTCATCTTCACTTGATTCTTCCAAATGAGTAGATTTAAGATGAGTGCATAAGTCTTTTAACTTTGGAGCTGATGATGATTGAAGACTAGCCTCATCAAACACCACATGAGCTGATTCTTCCACTGTTAGCGTTCTGTGGTTGAATACTCTGTATGCTCTGCTCACAGCTGAGTATCCCAGAAATGTACCTGTATCAGATTTTAAGTCAAAAGCTCGTAAGTACATTTTACCATTAATGTGTATGAAACATTTGCATCCAAACACCCTGAAACAAATGAGTAGATTTAAGATGAGTGCATAAGTCTTTTAACTTTGGAGCTGATGATGATTGAAGACTAGCCTCATCAAACACCACATGAGCTGATTCTTCCCCTGTTAGCGTTCTGTGGTTGAATACTCTGTATGCTCTGCTCACAGCTGAGTATCCCAGAAATGTACCTGTATCAGATTTTACGTCAAAAGCTCGTAAGTACATTTTACCATTAATGTGTATGAAACATTTGCATCCAAACACCCTGAAATACGAGTATCAGGTTTCTTGCCATTCCAGATCTCATAGGGTGTGACCCCATGTCGTTTGCTTATGATTGTTCTATTTTGAGTATAACAAGCGGTGTTGACAGCTTCAACCCAAAATTTTCTTGAGATGCCAGAATCAGCAATCATAGTTGTGGCAGCTTCTTTCAAGGTACGATTTCTACGCTCAGCCAGTCCATTCTGCTGAGGTGTTCTTGTTGCAGACAACTCATGTTTGATTCCAATATCATCCAAATATGAGGAAATTTTAATGTTTACAAATTATGTTCCTCTATCACTTCTAATACGATTGACATTACAAGAATGCTTATTTTGAAGACGTTTTAAAAGTTTGATCAGCTGGTCGGCACTTTGATCTTTAGATTTCAAAAATAGTACCCAAGTGAATTTGGAGAAATCATCGACCACAACAAGAGTGTACTTCATTCCCCCTAAGCTGGCCACAGAAATTGGACCGAAAAGATCCATATGTAAGAGATCCAGCTTTCGAAAGGTTTTTGTATTGCCTTTAAGTTTAAAAGAGGATTTGATGTGTTTCCCCAGCTGACAGGCGGAGCAAACCTTGTCCTTAGAAAATCGTAAGTTTGGTAAGCCATCGGCCAGCTCGTTTTTACTCAATTTGGCAATAGTTTGGAAATTCAAATGGTTCATCCATTGATGCCATAACCAACACGTTGAGGAGTCAGCAACTAGACAAGTTTGTTATTTATTCGGCTGTTCTGACCAATCTACTTTGTATGTGTTTCCAGATCTATATCCTATGAGAATAGTCAAAACTTCTGGATCAAAGACTGTGCATGTATGTTTTTGAAATTTAACAGAAAAATCACTATCACATAGCTGACTTATGCTGATCAGGTTATAGTACAAATTTTCAACGAGAAGTACATTGTTTACTGTAAAGTTACCATGGATAAGCTTACCCTTACCCACGGTGTTACCATTAGAATTGTCACCAAAGGTAATTCTGGGGCCATTGCATGGTTTATAACTGAGAGTAGCTTGGCATTCCCAGTCATGTGCCTGGCACATCCACTGTCCAGATACCATGTAGACTGCTTCAGTCTTGATGTCTTTCGTTCCTGCAATCACAAATTAATGCAACTTGGTACCCTTTGATTCAGTTGGGTCCAGGTTTGATTAGACCTTTCGGAACCCATACTTGGATAATCCTAATGCATTTACCAACGTGTACATCAAAGCTTTTGTGTGATCCGTGTGTGTACTTTGTTCTGGTGTGATTTTGATAGGTAGCATAAGAGTCCAGATACCATGTAGACTGCTTCAGTCTTGATGTCTTTCATTCCTGCAATCACAAATTAATGCAACTTGGTACCCTTTGATTCAGTTGGGTCCAGGTTTGATTAGACCTTTCGGAACCCATACTTGGATAATCCTAATGCATTTACCAACGTGTACATCAAAGCTTTTGTGTGATCCGTGTGTGTACTTTGTTCTGGTGTGATTTTGATAGGTAGCATAAGAGTTTCTGGAGCTGGATTTTAGATAGTGTGGTTTGTATAGTCTATCCTTAGCTGAAGATTGGTTGAGCTGGTTTTTGTTGTAGAATTTAGGCGTTCCTTTTACAAATTCAATTTTTTTGTTTAACCAGCTCTCCCGATGCTTCTCAGGAGAAGTATATCCTAACCCACAAAATATTCCTTGCCGGATCAAGGACTTATCTGCCATCACATTTTCACCAGAATTTTCTTCAGCAAAGTTCCCGGCTATATTTTACAAATTTGATTGTCTTAAACTTTGTTTCTCATTGCCTTGGATTGCTGCCGGTTTCTGAGGTACTGCTTTCATAGCTGGAGTACCCTAATCCGGTTTTATCACCAAATTGTTTAGTAACTCCTTGCAGTTTCTGTAATGAGATAGATGATTTTGTCCAGGAGTTTATTATTTCAGTTAATCGGTGATTTTCGCAGAGTAACTCTTCTGACCTATTTTTCAACTCCGCATTCTCATTTTTAAGCTTACATAGAGCAGCCTGCATAGCACCTGAGCCAACTAACTCAGCGCTTGTTGCACAACTCTCTTCCTCAGCCTTAAGATCCTCTCATGTAAATTCAGGATTTGAGAAATCAAATACCTCTTCAGTGTCATCTGCCATGAGACACTGTACTTCATCTTCGCTGTCGCTTGATGAGGAATCTTCAGGATTCATATGAATCAGAGTCAGCCCATGCACTCTTATTCTCTCTTGCCACCATAGCTTTTTCATTCTTCCCTTTTCGATATATCTTTTTATCCTTCTTGGTCCTGCTGCTGCTACGGTCCGATCGTTTCATTTCATCTTGTTTTGGCCTATTGCAATCAGCCATGAAATGACCAGTCATGCCACAGTTATAGCATTTATTTTCAGAAGGATTATTAAAATTTTTCTTGGGAGAATTAAATGAGAAAGGTTGAGAGTTCTGCTTCCGCATGAATTTTCCAAATTTTCTGATGAGCAGAGCCATTGCGTCCTTTCTCATCTCATCTGTAGATCTGCTATCAGTAGAGCATGGATTTTGATCTGGGATGGAAGCAGCCAGAGCTTTAGTTGGTTGAGATGTAGATGGCTCCATTTCGGCTTTGGTTTCTAGTTCGAACTCGTATGCCTTCAGGTTAGCAGACAAGTCATGTAACTCCAGTTTGTTCAAATATTTTGACTCCCTCATGGCCATAGTCTTTACATCCCATTCTTTGGGGAATGCACGCATCACTTTTAGAGCCAGCTCTCTGTTGCTGTAAGTTTTATTCAGTCTGGCTTGTTTGATTACCAGAGAGCTGAATCTTTCATCAAATTCGGTCATGGTTTCTTCGGGCTTGATCTTGATGAGCTCAAATTTTTGCAAGGCTACAATCAGCTTGTTTTCTTTTGTTTCCTCATTTACTTCACAGATCTGGAGATTTTCCCATATTTCTTTTGCAGTGGTGCATGTCTGGATTTTGCTAAACATGTTATTGTCTAGCGTCTTGTATAGTATGTCTTTTGCGACATTATCGATATTTGCTTTCTTCTTATCTTCGGAACTCCACTCCTGTCTAGGCTTCTCAATCCATTGAGGTGCACCATCAGCTATAGCAATAGCAGTGTGTACTTTTAGTATCGACATTGGTCCGTTAGTGATTACAAACCAAATGTCATCATCTTGTGCAGCTAAATGCGCTTGCATCCGGATCTTCCAGACGTCGTATTCCTCCTTGGAGAACATAGGAATTTTAGAGTGAGAGACCGACATATTTAACAATAATAATGAGTAAAATGTTTAGACACTGAGAAAACCCGCTCTGATACCACTTGTTAGGATCAAAAAGAGTGCTTGAGAGTTCCGACGGGGGGGGTGAATGAACTCCTTTGCTAATTTTAAATGAACAGTTTATTTTGAAAGGATTTTACAGCTCAAAGCCAACTTCGAGCCGAATTACCAGCTGGAAGGTTTTCTCAGTGATGCTGTTGTCTCACGTAATAAAGTTATTTTACGCGGAATAAAAGTGATTCAAGCAGCTGAAAAATTTAATCAAAGTGCATAAATAAAGACAGTAAGAACAAGTGAGTTATTTCTGGAAGTTCGGAGCAATCTCTCCTACGTTTCCCCTTCTTCCACGAAGGGAAGGATTTCACTAGAAGGCTTTGATTTATACAACTTTTGTACAAACCCACTCTCGTGACCCTCAGCCAAGAGAACTCCTAGCAACAAACGACATGCAGACCCGCAACCTGGTTCGTTACTACAAACACTTTAGTGCTCAGCTGTTTAGCTATCTTACGACACACAGACCCTCAGCCTTGTTCGTATTTCAATAGTTAAAGCTCTCAGCTGGTTGTGCTACTCTATCACTCAGACACTCTCTGTTTCTGATTTTACAAATCAAGTTCAAGTCTACAGAAAAGAGTGTAGAAGAATTGGTGACACGAAGAGTGTTTGATATGTGCGTGTGTCACTTTTGACGAGCTGGTTCAAAAATGAACTCTGCTTCAGTGAAGGACTTGTGTAATATTTGAATGATCTCTTGTGTATCTATAGTTCTTCATGATTTTTCTTCTCTTCTATATATACTCCTTGGATGTAACGATAATAAATGTTACCAGTAGACACATTGAATACATCCCAGCTGAGATATCTGCGGCGCCTTAAATGCTTGTATTATGAAAGTACATCTTCAATAAATGAATTTCCCTTTTTGGTAAATCTGCGCCGTCTTCAGTATGGTGTCATATCCCTGCATTTCTGGTCTTAGCTTCATGTGGTTTCAATGACCACACATCATTGCAGAGATGTCAACTGAATAGCTTAAGATGGCATAGTTCAGTATGGTGTCATATCCCTGCATTTCTGGTCTTAGCTTCATGTGGTTTCAATGACCACACATCATTGCAGAGATGTCAACTGAATAGCTTAAGATGGCATAGTACTTTATATCATTCCAAATTTCAAATTCCTTATGTCATTGTTATACCCAGCTGAATTTTCAGTTCCATGTATCAAGCTGGTAAACTCTTCCGAAATTCTGGCTGATATTTGCATTGTCTTCTCATCCAGCTGATATAGCTTTTACTGTCTCAGTATCCAGCTGGTTCACTCATTCGAGCTGGTTTCTTGTGCTTTACGTCGTTCAGCTTTTTGAAATATATCTTCAGGCTGGTTTGACTTTGACCTTCAATACTTCGAGCTGATTTCTTTGTTGAGCGTGATGAGTCTTGTCCAGTCCTTGACGCTTTGGTTTGAATGATCTCTTTTACGGATTATTTTTCCTGTTAAGTATTTCATCACCAAAACTTCTTGAATTTGTGTTCCAACAGCCTATCTTGTTTGTTAAGAAGAAGGACGGGTCGATGAGGATGTGTATCGACTTTAGACAGTTGAATAAGGCGTCAGTAAAGAATAAGTACCCTTTGCCTAGGATCGATGACTTGTTTGATCAGCTTCAGGGTTCAGCGATGTTTTCTAAGATCGATCTTCGTTCGGGGTACCATCAGTTGCGAATCGGTGAGCAGGATGTTGAGAAGACTGCGTTTCGTATGAGGTATGGGCATTATGAGTTTTTAGTTATGCCTTTTGGTTTGACGAATGCTCCCGCAGTTTTCATGGACTTGATGAATAGAGTCTTTAGAGAGTTCATCGATCAGTTTGTGATTGCGTTTATCGATGACATTTGGTGTACTCTAAGACTCCGATGCAGCACAAAGGGCATTTGAAGTTGGTTCTGTTGGGGAACCGTGGCGGATCCGGATCCCGTCTCCCAGCGAGGCAGCGGAAGAATAAAATTAGGCCGGGAAACGTTCAATACAATTTAAAATTTCTACAAACTATGAACC
>KV000529.1:100841-117103 GCA_001598015.1 Dorcoceras hygrometricum | reverse complement strand
CATAATGAAAGTAAAGAATGCCATATAAAATAATGCGAATATCATATATAAAGATCGTTTGTACAAGAGTTAATGAAAACCCACACGCCACAAGTTGGCTAGTTGGGCATCTACTCTAACACCACGACGGCGGCGGCGCAAGGGGGCGGCGGCCGTGAGGTTTTGGGAGAGGAGGGGGCGGCCAATGCTTGGAGGCTAGGGTTTTGGTTGTAAGTTGTGTTGTGATCTAGCCCTAGACCAAGTCTAGTATTTAAAACATACATGGGCTTGAACCGGCCCAATGGACTTGGGTCAAGCCCATGTCCATATGAACATTCGGTTCATTTAAATCACCGTGGCTTCATCATAATTCCGATCGACGATCTGATCGAATCGGTCTACTCAGTTTCCAAAACTGAATATTATGATGTGAAAACAATTTTTCCGACCACCTAGTCCAAAATTACAGTTTAGCCCCTCAACTTTTGGGAAATCGCAATTTGACCCCTGTTGACTTTTAGGAAGTCGCACTCCCTAAAATCCTCCTCCTATGCTCAACACATTGAGCTCAGTTTCCGTGCGGGAATCGTGAATCCAGTACTTGTGTGACCCTCAATGGTTCAGGGATACAGCTAGCCGTGGGCCCACAACCATTGTGACTCCGAAATCACAATTTCGGACTTGCCTATCGGATCATGGTAAAGCTCCTAGCAACATCGCCCCATGATCCCCTAGGTATCACTGATAGTGCCTGCAAGAACCAGTTGGTCATGGTTAGCGTACAGTACGGTCCTTTCAACACATATATCCCGATCAGATCAACGACCATTGGTAAATCGAGAGTCGCTAAAGATCCGATAACTATGCATACATCTTGGAGATCAAATAGTGACATCACGAGTGTTACTAGGCAAACCCATTTACCTAAAACACATCCAGTACTCTGGCCAGAGATTTATCACACTATTGTCTCCTCAATAGCATAGGATATCCACGCATGAGAGCGAGCGGTGAATCCTCGACAACGAAGAATCGACTCCTACATGCATCGGTACCTCAGCCAATCCCGCCACCTAATGACCCCAAGTGAGTCCGTAAACGGGTCAAAGTGAGGCGCCTATCATGTAGAGTCTCAATGACGTTTCGAGTAGGAGGACTAATCAGTACAACCAAGACCTCGGACTACAGAGATTTATCACACTATTATCTCCTCAGATAGCATAGGATATCCACGCATGAAAGCGAGCGGTGAATCCTCGACAACGAAGCATCGACTCCTACATGCATCGGGACCTTACCCAATCCCGCCACCTAATGGCCCCAAGTGAGTCGGTAAACGGGTCAAAGTGAGACACCTATCATGTAGAGTCTCAATGACGTTTCGAGTAGTGAGGACTAATCAGTACAACCAAGACCTCGGACTTATCCACTCGACAAATGGTAACCACTTGGAAAGTCCGAACGAGGGTAGTTCGATAGATCACCAGGTCACTATCCATCTGCATGCTCAGAACATCACACATCGCAGATGCTAGTCTCAAGCTCGGGCGGCTTTATCCTCATTTTGACGGTCCAATCGACTAGGAACGAGTTCAGAATGCACAGTGACTATTAGATGTGTTTCATGATAGCCATCATATCCACTATCACATCTAACATACACTATGGTGCATTCTAGGTCTTTATCCAACACAATTGTTAACATTATAACATAATGAAAATAAAGAATGCCATAAAGAAATGCTTATTTCATAAATAAAGATCGTTATACACGAGAGTCAATAAAAAATCCACATGCCACTAGTTGGCTAGTTGGGCATCTACTCTAACACAAGGATCAAATCCAATTGGACTTGATCTCCGGTGGAATAAAAATCATCCACCCGAGCAAGTCATAGGTAATTTCGAATCTCCTGTTCACACACGAGGCCAGCTAATGCATGATCATTTTGATTCTGCTTTCATCTCGCATATAGAGCCTAAGCAGATAGATGAGGCCTTAGCTGACCCCAGCTGGATAGAAGCAATGCAAGAAGAACTTAATCTGTTTAAACGTAACAATGTTTGGACACTTGTACCTAGACCTTCTAACCATTCAGTCATAGGAACTCGATGGGTCTTTAGGAATAAACTGAATGAAGATGGCGTAGTTACTAGAAACAAAGCTAGGCTGGTAGCGCAAGGATTTAGACAGATGGAAGGCATAGATTTTGATGAGACCTTCGCACCAGTAGCTAGATTAGAAGCCATCCGCATGTTTCTTGCATATGCTGCATTTAAAGACTTCAAAGTCTTTCAGATGGATGTTAAGAGTGCCTTTCTTAATGGCGTCTTAACAGAGGAAGTGTATGTTGCACAACCTCCTGGCTTCGTAAGTCATACACATCCAGATTTTGTTTACAAATTGGATAAAGCTCTATATGGGTTGAAGCAAGCACCCAGAGCTTGGTATGATACACTATCTAAGTTTCTAATCGAGCATGACTTCACAATAGGCACAATAGATAAGATACTGTTTAAATTTGTTAAAGCTGATCATGTTTTATTGGTTCAAATCTATGTTGACGATATTATTTTTGGGTCAACTAACCCCAAATTGTGCCAGAAGTTTTCCAAGTTGATGCAGGACAAATTCGAGATGAGTATGATGGGGGAGCTGACGTTCTTTCTGGGTTTACAAGTTAGACAGCTGGAGAATGGTATATTAATTAACCAGGCGAAATATACGAAAGAACTGCTGAAAAAGTTTGGCATGGACAACTGTTCAGCTGCAGCGACCCCTATGAGTTCTTCAATCAAACTAGATAAAGAGAAGCTGGAACTTCCATTGAGGTATCTCTTTATCGCGGTATTATAGGCTCTTTGCTATACTTAACTGCTAGAAGACCAGACATCATGCTGTCTGTATGTGTGCTAGATTCCAAGCAGAGCCAAAGCAATCGTATTACATAGCTGTAAAGCGAATATTGAAATATTTAAAGGGTACTTCCAACGTGGGTCTTTGGTATCCCAAAGACTCAGGCTTTCAACTAATTGGTTACAGTGATGCAGATTACGCAGCAGGATTGATCGCAGGAGCACAAGTGGGACTTGTCAATTTTTAGGGGATCTAGTTATTTCCTGGTTTAGTAAGAAGCAGACGTCCATCGCAACGTCAACAGCTGAAGCGGAGTATCTTGCAGCTGGTAGCTGCTGTGCTCAAATCCTCTGGATACAACATCAGCTAAAGGACTATGGAGTTGATGCTTCTGAAGCGCCTATTCTCTGTGACAACACTAGTGCGATCGCGATCACCCAGAATCCAGTACTGCATTCGAGAACAAAGCACATCGACATCAGACATCATTTTATAAGGGACCATGTGCTAAAGAAAGACGTTCGGCTGGAGTATGTGTCGACTGAGCAGCAAGTTGCTGACATCTTCACAAAGCCTCTACCAGACGCTAAGTTTTCTTATTTTAGAAACATATTAGGTCTCCTTGAACTGCCTTGATTGTCTATGAGCTAACGCATTTTTGCAGGTTGTCAGCTGTCGCTTAAATCAGCTGCAAGTCTTTTGTTCAGGGGGAACGCTAAGACTTTCAGCTGAGGCAAGTTTCTCGCATTGGAAGAATACCAGTCGTAGGGGGAACCAGGAGCTGAATTGTTAAGCGCGACGTCAGCTGAATATGTTACGTCTGGACACACTCAGATGTTACATATACACAGCTGATACTTATTTGTGATCAGCTCCTGCCACCCTCCATGATAAATTAAATCAGCAGTAATGTTATTACATCAGCTGTACCAGCTGTGACATAATGTATTGGCGCGCATTTTTTCACCGTTCGATTGAAATAGTTTGAAAATCTTTTCAAATCATTTCCATATTGTCGACTATCGGAAATGGCATCTTCATACTACACCAACACTCTTCATGTCAGTTTTGAATCTGTCTTGGCCATGGACAACCCAGGTATGGTATCTATGTTTAAAGCCCTAATGGCATCTGGCCTACAGGGATTTTTGGGTTGTCCCGCTGTAATTTATGAAGCTGCATTGATCGACTTCTTGAGATGCGTCAGTTTGGGATGGTGTGATTGTCAGTACAGTTTCTGGGAAACTGGTGGAAATTTCTGAGGAATTGTTTGCAGAAACGTTTGAGCTTCCAGTAGAGGGTTTGACTGATTTAACTGATATTCCTAAGGATAAAGTTTTTGATGCGAAGAGCTTTGTTTCTCTGTCTGGTGAGCCAGTGAGCTCTTCGGGAAAGAAGCGCGAGATGAAGATAGAATTCCGACTGCTTTGTGATATTCTGGCAAAGACCATATCGGTAAAGGCCGGGTCTTTTGATGCACTCACACAGGAGAAGGTTCTGATGATGAAAGCAATCGTCTGTGAAGTAAGGATTAACTGGAACAGTATTTTGTTCAACATTCTTAAGGAGATGGTGACTCCGAGCTCAAGGCAAGGCAAGGGCTATGCCGTTCAACTCAGTCTCTTACTGGAAAATGTTCCAAACCTGGAAGGAGAATCTTCGGAGTTTCCCTCTTCAAAAATCTTAACCGAGAAGACTGTGCATCGATATATCACTCTAAATGACAAAGTTGGTATGGAGGAAGCTGCTGATGCACCAAAGATAACGAGGGCACCCAAGAAAAAGGCTGCATCAAAGAAACTACCAGCTGCTGTTCCTGTGGCTGAACCAGTGGTTAAAAAGAAGAGGACGACTAAGAAGAAATCTGGTTCTTCAACAGATAATGTGGAGATGGTGGCAGTTGCACTGGCAGCGGTTCCCATTCAAATCCTTGAGCCAATTCCTGCTGCACCTGCCGAAGAGCCTATCGTGGAGGAGTCAAGGGAAGCTACATCAGCTGTCCCTGATGATGAAGGAACATCCATTGCAGAACAACCAGCTATTGAAGTTGCTAGTGAGACTAGTTTGCAAGAACCAGCTGCTAAGCATATGGATGAGCAGATGGCAGATACAACAGCTGATGATGAGACAGTTGTTGAGACTATCACTGAACCAGCAGTAGAGCCTACTGCTGAGGAGGCTATACCCACGTCTGCTGATGACGTGGACTTTATTATTGAGCAGGTTATCGCTGAAACTGCTCAGATGGGAATAGACGAGGAAGTTCATGGAGTTGGTACGTCTGATATTGGAGATCAACCAGCTGGAACAACTGATGATTCAGTACCTTATTTTGATCTTCCATATGAAGTGCTGATTGCTCGTGATTCTGAGCGAGTCTTTGAAACGGCCAGTGACACGGAAGATGAGGAGTTGGAAACAATTGATGTTGGGGACCAGCAGTTACAAACTGTTGATGCGGCTGACAGCAGGGCAGATGCTGCAGTTGATTATTTTGTGGAAGAGCCGGTGGAGGAAACAGAGACAGAGGCTGGTCAACTATCAGCAGATGAGGCGAAGTCTGTGGAGGACATCTTAATGACCATTCCAGTGGATGTCCCATTGCTTTCTGCTGGTGTGGAAATTACAAAGATTACCTTGGGAAAGGATATCAAAATTCCTGAAGTCGATGAAAGGACCTAGTACCTGGCCAGTCTTCCACTGATTCCGATCGATGATAAGGGGAAGGAGCCTCTTCTGGAGAAAGACCCAGTTAAGGGCAATCCGGTGAAGGAACAAATTTTGTTGATTCTTGCTGATATTGAGTGTCTTGTAAAGTTACGGGAGCAGGTGATAGATGAGGTGGCTAAATTCTTTTATTCTTTCAGCTTTAAGAGGTTAGCAAAGCTACAAATAGATGATTCTTATTTTGCTAAGGAGGAACTCGTGTTGTCATGGGCTGAAGCAGAGTCGACTGGAGTAGCCCTTCAACGGCGAATGTATTTCTGCTGAAATACAGAGAACTGTTGTTACGGAAATTTTTGGAGGACAGGAAGCTAAATTTTTCCCCCGGTGATGGTTCGTCTGCAGTTGACCTCAAAATCATGGATAGATTATCTGATATTCATTCTTTTGTGTTAGAAGAGTTGAAAGAACAGGCAAAAGCACACGGTCTTATGTGGAAGAAGACGTGCTGCTCAAAGATTTTTGAAGGGCGCCCACGTGATCGCGGTGCCGTCATAGCCAGAACCAACACCAACACTCCATCTAAGTGCTGGATTAGAACTATGATTCTCGTTGATGGAGTTTGGGTCGTTGAACCATGCAGTGATCACTGGGTGAAGATCCCTCGGCCAACTGTAAATAATGATGTTCCGAGGCAGTTGTCTTATGTATACACTCTTCTAGCAGTCAGTGCATTCTTCAAGTTGATGAAGAAGAGATGGGCTGATGTGTGCTTAGCGGTTGGTGAATTCTTCATTTCCGGAAAATTGCTACCAGTGGGTTCTATTAATTTTTGCCGATCTCTCTCAGTTGTTGAACCAGTCTACAGTTTTGTTTCTCTCCAACCGACAGTTTTTTCTTTGCGATTATCTCAGTTTTGTACAGTTTTCGTTCAGAACAGTTTATTCAGTGGGTTGAGTGCAGCTGATATTCATGGTTTTGTTTCCTCTATTGCTTCTGAAAGAAAAATTTTGAGAAATGTACAGATTGAACAGGATTCAGCTGCCGTTGCTCCCACCGTACAGCTATTAGATCAGTGTCCTTTCTCATCTTCAAGCTCCGATGATTCCATGCATTTTGATGCTCATGACACTGCTGCCACTTCGTTCTCACTACCAGCTACTGCCACTCTTGATGTCACCGAGGCATTAGCCCAACTGCGAGCTTCGATTGAACAAATCAGAGACAGGGATGATGGTGCTAAGCTCAAAGATACACTTCTAATGCACCTCCACGACATTGAGAAGAGATTTACAGCACACTTTGACGAACAAGACAGAGTGCTCGGAGTGTTGCGCAAAGATTCACATGATCAGAAGCATCTCTTGTCGCTGGATATCAAATCATCCCAAAAGCAACTCAGTGCTCAGGCCGCTACTGCTGCCATTGATGTCGTTGATGTTCGATGGGAGGTAAAAGAGCTTAATGCAAAAGTTACATATTTAGATGGGCAGGTAGCAGCTACTCGCAATGATTTGCTAGAATTTTGTGCTAAGGCACATCAGTCCCTAAATCACATTACCGACCAGCTGAGCGAACTTGTGAATTATATTAATCGGGACGGTAATGACAAAAAGGGGGAATATAGCAGCAGCCGAGGACCTCAACCTCCTCCTGATGATCAAGGCAGAGGCAGTGGAAATACAGGTGGTGACAATGTTCGCACAACAGATATTGTAGACAGATTTAGTGGTAGTATGAGCAGAGAAGGTCGAGGCAGAGGCAGAAGCGGTGAAAGGCGCAGTTCTGGTAACAGAAGTGGTCATTCGAAGAGAAGGCGATATGACAGTGGTGGAACGTTCAGGAGATCTTTTGAGGATTGGCTAGGATGATATTGCTGATTGATCTTATGTACGTAATTCAGTCCAATGAAATTTAACATTTCAGCAGACCTTGTGCAATTTATTTTTGCTCATTCTTTTATCTTGGCTGCTAAGAATATAAGTACTGAAGTTAAGCTAGATCTGGACAGACATACGATGATATCAACTACGTATTTGAAACATAGCATATTTCAGTCGACGGGTTGATATTCAGCTGATGGTTGTTAAGTGGAAGTATTTAGATGTTGCGTTGAGATTTTCAGATGATAGATATCATATGTTGATATTCGGGATTATTTCAGAGGTTGAATTATTACAGGTTATCAGTTTCTGGTACTGGATCAGTCGTTGGATTTCTACGTTAGCATTTGGTATTCTCTCAGCCGTTGGTTATATGTTTTAGAAGTAAGTCCAATCAGTCGTTGGTATAATCAGTCGTTGGTTAGTAATCAGCAGATGTATTAGTTTCAGACGCAAGTCGTTGATTGTTAGCGTATTTCGTTGAAGATTGCAAAACGACAGCGTTTGGATAAGTTGAAACGACAGCATATTGGATTAGCGCTAGGATTCAGCCGATGGGTTTTGCATATAATCATCTACTGGTATATCAGTCGTTGGTATTTCAGCTGTTGGACAAATCAGGTGATGAAGTGTTCAGGCGTTGTAACCAGCCGTTACGTCATATTCATCAATATACATAAAGGGAGATATTTCAAGCGATCAGCTGGTGCATATTTTCAGGAGTTGAAGCTATCAGCTGGTGCATACTTTCAGATGTTCAAGTCATCAGCTGGTGTGCAAACGATGAATCGATTCAAACGTTCATATCAGAGGAAATCAAAGGTGAAGATTGAATCGTACATGTGCCTTAATTAAGGAGACAATATCAGTACTATGTTAGGTAAATAGTACACTGTATCAGAGGGCGTTTTATGGCGTTTGCACAAATATGGAGAGACGCCATATTTGCTTTGACAGAGCGCGTTTTGCCTTTTGGTGGAGCAGGATTTACGGATGTACTTTTGATATAAATTCAAAGGGGATTTTGTTTCTTTTGGAGAAATTAATGACCGTTGAGAACGAAGACTATAAATAGCTGAAATCTGGATTGAAGAAGCTCTCTCCTTCGCTCACAACTCTCGACCATTCTATGTTATCCTCACTGCTCTCAAGCTTATTGCATCTACGATTATCATTCACTAAAAAGCTATCAAACTCGAAGAACAGTTCATACATTTTTCATAGAGTTAACCTTCGAGTTTATCTTCTGGTTCACCTTTGTTGAATCGTGTGTCTACGTTTAGAAACCAGAAGACTTACATTCTCAATAGATTTGCATTTCACCGATTGTATTCTTTGTTGAGTCTGTAACAAACGCGCTGTCTAAAAGCCGTTTGAAAAATATCATTCTAAGTGTTGTAAAACCAGCAGCTGCGTCTGCGTGATTGTTTGTGGAGTTGCTAGGAGTTCACCTTGAGCGAGGCTCGGTGACTGGGTGTTTGTAGAAGGGCTGTAAATCATCAAATCTTCTAGTGTATCCTTCCTGAAAAGGAAGAAGGGGAGACGTAGGATATTTATATCCGAACTTCCAGAAACAAACTCTCGACCTTAATCCTTTACTTAACGCATTTATTTACTGCTTTACTGTTCACTGATCGATTGGCTTATTTCCGCACAATTTTTGTTAGCCAAAAGATCAGCCATTAAACTGAGATATCTTAAGTCTGGTAACTCGGACTTAAGTTAAGCAGTACTTGTAAAAATAGTTTTAAACGGTTTCGAAAATTTAAAAATACCAAGGAGTTCATTCAACCCCCACCCTTCTGAACTCCTAGGCCTGTTTTCGTGCCATATTGATCCTATCATATTGTACCAATGCTCTACGTGAAATGTGCAGCCTTACTTAGCCTGGAGTAGACATGAAGATATCCAAACTGGAATAGTGAAGGGACGCCTGAGTTGGACTAGTCGAAGATATCGAGCTGGAACAGTAAGGGGACGCCCAAGCTGGTTCAGCAGTTTACTACCAGAATGCAGGGAACACAAAACTAGTTCACTAGCCTGGAGCAGGAGCAGCACGAAGATCAAGCGCATAGTATTTAGAAGAGCAGAGTTCAACTGCTGAGAGATGAAGTGCAGAATGGCTCAAGCGCAGATAAAGTTCAGAGTACAAGTGCTGTGTTTAAGTGTCGTTGCATAGACAAGCGTAGTGATCAAGTGCAGGTCAGATCACCATGCGCAATAATCAATTCATCATATGAATCGGGATTGATTTTTATACAATCACTGGTGCTGGATTGAAGTTTTACATGGATAAGGTTTAAAGCATCCTAGTAGATGGCTCAATCAACCAGTAGTTTATGCAGTGTGCTTGCTGACGATTTGGATGAGGTGCCTGAATGGACCAAGTAAACGAGCAAGAACACAATGGATCTCGACGAGAAGAATAAAGCCTAGCTGGTCAAGGACAAACCAACTCAATCTCCAGAAGACCAGCTCGGAGCAGAGATTCCAGCTGGGAATGGAGTAAAGCTGGGAATCAAGCTCAGTGAAGCAATGTCAGGCCCCGTGCTACCAAACAAAAATTATAGCACAATTAAGCACATAATCACGGAAGCGTAAAATCGGGCTTAAAAATTTTTCGAAATCAAATGGGCCTGAACTCAAAAATCATCAGTCAAAATATTCATAATCAAAATACGAGTTGACTAAAACTCATATAAAACAGGTAACGATCAATACTCAAATCAAATACAGATCCCCAATACATAAAAACACGGGGCATCCCTCGGTTCAATACATATCATAAAATAACTGGGACTCAATGGAATGGGGATCGACCAGCTGGCACTCCACTCGGTCCAGCTTGGTTACCTGAAGATCCTGCAAATGGGTAACACAGACCCAAACAACACAAAAGCAGGAAAAGAAATACGAGGTCAAGCCTCAGTACGAAGAGCTATCAAAACAGCTAATCATGCAACATGCTATAATCAATGCCATGAAATGAATGAGGCTATCAAGGAGATCGGTAATCGAGACCAGCATATCGACTGGCAAATCAACTCAAGCGAGCCTCTATACCACACACAGCCAATCGACCGGTGGAATCATCGGTCCATGATCTTCGGGACCCGTCAGCCCATCACAGCTAGGTGGTAGACACTCGAATCCGGTATTCACCACTCCGATGATAGTGTTGGACTTTTTGGGCACGACACATCTATCGGCCAGTCACAACGTGGCTCTCAATCAGGTCATCAATCAATCTGTCAATCAGGCTCAAGATGTATGCATGTATACCAATCAATATTCAATTCACAATGCATACAATTCAATACGTGAATGCAGAATATAAAACTCAATCAATTCAACAAACTGATTCACGTAATTTCGTATCATCAAATCAGCAGATTTCATAACATCAATTACAGCCATGTCCACGCTCAAAGCTGTTAAATCCGCTCAATTCGTACCTTCAACAGCTGATTTCTACCTCAACAGATATGACAAGGCACGGCAATTCCAACAAGCGCAAACCAGCTTTCACCTGGCTCCCTCCACCACGGCAGAAGCTATCCTGAACCGCAAATCTGTTAAGGAAACTCGATAATCAACTCAGGTCTAGTTCAAACCTGAACTTCTCAACAATATTCCTACGGTCAAGAACCTAACTCGGGTTCTCCTTCTAAACAAAGTACTAGCAGTCCATACTAATTAGAACAATAGGAATTCCTTACCCAGAAGCTGAAACCAGCGGAAGAACTATCAAATTCCACTGTACGAAGAAACCAGCCACTTCGCGATCCTCTCCAAGGTCGTTCTACAGCCTCAACTGGGTAACAATCGGAAGAGAAATTCACAAGGAATCCAGCGCCACCAAAATCTCTCAAAACAACGGCGGAGAACGACGGCAATTGACGGAAAGTGCTAAGGTTAACAGTAGCTAAAATGAGTATTTGAAATTGGAGATAAGAAATATCGGGTTCAGAATATTTCTAAGTGTCGATCAACACTCATCTATATATCTATCTCTCAAATCCACCAGCTGCTGCTCACCAAAATCAGCAGACATCGAAACAATAGGTATCTTACAACAGACATCAGCGGTTGCTCACAACAGAGATCAGCTCTTTCCCTCAACGAAACCAGCAGCAACCATCAGACGCTGTATTCTCAAAAGAACATCAAAACTACGCCGCATCAACTAATCAAAACGATGCCGCAGCGCTACAACAGCTGAAAACAGATTCCTCTTAACACGACCATCAGCTGACGGCAGACCCCGCTCGCAACAACCAACAGCTGGTCACGCTAAACAACTCGAAACGACGACGTAGAGGACACGTTACCATCGCTGCCAACAGCTGATCAAAAGCGCTCGATCCAAAACGTTGAGTTTCAACTTATCAAAACGACGTCACTTCACCACAGCGACTGGTTCCTCAAACCAACAGCTGGTCGCTCGACTGAAACGCATCCTCACAACACAACTGCTGATTTGCGCTAATATTAGCAGTCAACACCGAAAGGTTGACCAACACGTGTCACTTCCTCGTTAATCCTCACACTCAACGCAACAGCTGCCAGCAGCAACCTCTTCAAGCGCTACTACTGATTTGCAAAACGACAGCATTTCATTCTCATGCCACCAACGACTGATAACAGACTTCATCAACTAGCGCTACTGCTGAATTTCTAATGGAATCAGATTCCTCTCGCAAAAACCTCAAAATTCACGTGACTAATCCCAATCAATTCGATTAACCACTAATATAAATCTGATTTCTCACATTCTTCCCACCTTAAGAGATTTCATCCTCGAAATCAAAGGCAAACTCAGGGAAGAATCAATCAAATCATCACAACAACAGGGTACAAAACAGAAATTCATTTGATACAAGCCCAAGAGTTCAAGATAACTGGGGTCAACAACTAAAATTAAAGGAAAAACACAACCAAAAACCGAAATCTAATACAACACCTATTCAAACAGATGTGGCCACTCACGCTGCATCTGTTGGGGATCCGGATCACGCCTCCCGGCGGGGCAGCGGAAGAACAGAATAAAAATGTGCCGGGAGACGATCAATACGATAATACGAAACAATTCTATGACATTCATAGGGTGTTTTAAGGAATACCTTGCTGGCACTTGTGCCTGGCTCCAACAGGAATTACAAGAACGCCGGCACTTCACGGTAGGTGGCGGTAGATCCGTCAATCAGGTCCACGACCGGAATCGATCTCCCTCCAATCAGCCTGCACTAGAAGGCTGAAGGATTTTATCGCCAACGGATTCTCCTCGAAAAACTAGGTCGGAAACAATTTTCCGGCGAAGCGGCGGCGGCGGGCGGCGCACGACGGCGGCGTGAGGCTTGTAGAGAGGAGAGGGGGCGGCGGCTACAATTAGGTTTAGGGTTAGGAGTCTAATGATCAAGTAAGTTTAGATTAAAGCCTTAGTCTACTTAAGTAGACTTGGTGATGGGTTTGGATCCGGCCCAATGGGCCCGAGTCCACCGGATGAACATTCCTTTCATCCCCATCACCGAGACTTCATCGTAGCTCCGATCGCCGATCAGATCAGACGGATCGACTCAGTTTCCAAAACTGAACACTATGATCTGAAAAACCATTTTTCAGAACCCCAGTGCAAAATGACCGTTTTGCCCCTCAACAGCGGGAAACCCCGGTTTGACCCCTGTTGACTTTTAGGAAGTCGCACTCCCCAAAATCCTCTTCTCGTGCTCAACACATTGAGCTGAGTATCCGTGCGGGAATCTCGAATCCAGTACTTGTGTGACCCTCAATGGTTCAGGGATACAGCTAGCCGTGGGCCCACAACCATTGTGGTTCAAGAATCACAATTCCGGACCTGCCCAACGGATCATGGTAAAAGCGTCTAGCAACATCGCCCCATGATCCCATAGGTATCACTGATAGTGCCTGCAAGAACCAGTTGGTCGTGGTTAGCGTACAGTACGGTCCTTTCAATCCATATATCCCGATCAGATCAACGACCATTGGTAAATCGAGAGTCGCTATAGATCCGATAGCTATGCATACATCTTGGAGATCGAATAGTGAAATCGCGAGTGTAACTAGGTAAACACATTTACCTAAAACACTTCTAGTACTCTGGCCAGAGATTTATACACTATTATCCCTCAGATAGCATAGGATATCCACGCATGTCTGCGAGCGGTGAATCCTCGACAATAATGCATCGACTCCTACATGCATCGGGGTCTCACCCAATCCCGACGCCTTATGACCCCAAGTGAGTCGGCAAACGGGTCAAAGTGAGACGCCTATCATGTAGAGTCTCAATGACGTTTCGAGTCGTGAGGACTAATCAGTACAACCAAGACCTCGGACTTATCCACTCGACAAATGGTAACCACTTGGAAAGTCCGAAGGAGGGTAGTTCGATAGATCACCAGGTCACTATCTATCTGCATGCTTAGAACATCACAATGTTCCCTACCAATGAAACATGGTACTTCGCATCGCAGATACTAGTCTCGAATTCGGGCGGCCTTATCCTCATTTTGACGGCCCAATCGACTAGGAACATGTTCAGAATACACAGCGACTATTAGATGTGTTTCATGATAGCCGTCATACCCACTATCACATCTAACATACACTTTAGTGCATTCTAGGTCTTTACTCAACGGAATTGTAAATCATCATACACACAATGAAAGTAAAGAATGCCATATGAATAAATGCGAATATCATATATAAATATTGTCATATACAAGAGTCTATGAATCCCCACGCCACAAGTTGGCTAGTTGGGCATCTACTCTAACAATCTCCCACTTGCCCTAAAGCCAACTACTCATCAGACGCAGTCCCATTGTTTCGCGATGTTTTTCAAACAACGGTCCAGGCAAGGGCTTCGTAAGTGGATCAACAACGTTGTCTGCAGAGGCGACTCTCTCAACTGCTATGTCACCTCTAGCCACAATATCCCGGATTATGTGGTATTTCCTCAGTATGTTTTTGGATCTTTGGTGAGACCTAGGCTCCTTTGCTTGCGCAACGGCACCCGTGTTGTCGCAGTACACCGGGACTGGACCAACTCCATTAGGAATGACGCCCAACTCTTGGACGAAATTCCTTATCCAAACGGCCTCCTTAGCAGCAGCTGATGCTGCGATGTACTCAGCCTCAGTGGTTGAATCCGCGATGGTGTCTTGCTTGGAACTTTTCCAAGAGACAGCACCACCATTGAGCAGGAATACAAATCCAGAGGTTGATTTCGAATCATCCACATCACACTGGAAGCTAGAATCAGTGTAGCCTTCCAGTTTCAGTTCACCACCCCCATAGACCATGAATATTTCTTAGTCCTTCGCAAGTACTTAAGAATATCCTTCACGGCCTACCAATGCAATTGGCCGGGGTTGGCCTGGTAGCGGCTCGTGACACTCAGAGCATATGCGACATCCGGTCTAGTCGAGATCATTCCATACATAATACTACCTATTTCCGAGGCATATGGTACACGTGCCATACTCTCTATCTCCTCATTAGTCTTTGGACACATAAATTTAGATAGAGTGACCCCGTGGCACATAGGTAGGTGTCCTCTCTTGGACTCTTCCATAGAGAACCTCTTAAGTATGGTATCGATGTAGGTAGCATGGGTGAGTCCGAGCATCCGTTTAGATCTATCCCGATAGATCTGTATTCCAAGAATATAGGATGCTTCACCCATGTCCTTCATCGAAAATCTGCTAGACAACCATACTTTAGTTGACTGCAGCATTCCTACATCATTCCCAATGAGTAGAATGTCATCAACATAAAGTACGAGGAACGTCACAGCACTTTTAACTACCTTCTTGTAAACGCATGGCTCCTCGAGATTCTTGATGAAACCAAATTCCTTAATTGTTTCATCGAATCTCAGGTTCCAACTTCGCGATGCTTGTTTGAGACCGTAGATCGATCTCTGAAGCTTGCATACCTTATGCTCGCTTCCAACAGATGTGAAACCCTCAGGCTGCGTCATATAGATTTCTTCCTTAATGTTTCCATTAAGGAATGCAGTTTTCACATCCATTTGCCATATCTCATAGTCGTACCATGCGGCTATGGCTAACAAGATTCTAATCGACTTGAACATTGCGACTGGCGAGAAGGTTTCATCATAGTCAACACCTTTCCTTTGAGTGTAACCTTTTGCGACCAGTCGTGCCTTGTAGGTCATTACCTTACCATCAGGCCCAAGTTTCCTCTTGTATACCCATTTACACCCAATAGGAACAATTCCTTCGGGAGGGTTGACAAGAGTCCAAACTTGGTTAGCATGCATTGAGTCAAAATCAGACTGCATTGCTTCAAGCCATAAGATAGAATCAGCATCGGAAATTGCCTCCTTGAAAGTTCTTGGATCAGATCCAACAACTTGATCACCTTGATCATCTTCAAGGAGAAAACCATATCTCTCAGGAGCCCTAGGAATCCTTTCGGATCTCCTAGGTGCGACCATTTCTGGTATTGGCTCTGTAGGTGTAGGAGACTCACCTGGTACTTCAATTGGATCTCGAACCTCTTCGAGTTCTACTATTCTGCCCTTTATATCAAGTAGAAATTCCCTTTCCAAAAAGGTAGCATTCCTAGAAACAAAAACTTTTGTTTCGCTCGGATAGTAGAAGTAGTATCCAATGGAATTCTTTGGATACCCAATGAAGTAGCATAAGATGGATCTCGTATCCAGCTTATCTCCCACTGTCTGCTTCACGTAAACAGGACATCCCCAAATTCTCATGAATGAGTACTTGGGTGGTTTGCCCATCCATATCTCATACGGAGTCTTATCCACTGCCTTGGTGTGGACATTGTTCAACAACATTACCGCCATTTCGAGCGCATAGCCCCAAAAC
>KV000529.1:54610-91689 GCA_001598015.1 Dorcoceras hygrometricum | reverse complement strand
AGATCATATTATTCAGTTTCGGAAACTGAGTCGATCCGTCCGATCTGATCGGCGATCGGAGTTACGGTGAAGTCTCAGTGTTGGAGATGAACTGAATGTTCATCGTTGGACCCGGGCCCGTTGGGCCGGTCCAAGTCCAACACTTTATTTAATGTGATTAAGAGACTAAACCAAAAAACACTTGTGACATAACTCTAACCCTAAACCTAGAGCATAGCCGCCCTCCCTCTCCTCTCTCTCGACCGCCGCCGCCGCCGCCTTGAGCCGCCGCCGCCGCCGCCCCGTTGTCGCCGGAAATTTGTTTGCCGCCAACTTTTCGAGGAGAATCCGATCGTGCTGATCTCGTCAGGACTTCTAGTGCAGTCTGACGAAGGAGTCTCGGATCTGGTCGTGGACCGGATTGACGAATCTACCGCAATCAACCGAGAAGCGCCGGGTTCTTGAAACACCGGTTGGAGCCAGGCACAAGTGCCAGACAGGTAACTCGTTGAAACACCCTATGTATGTTGATACGTAGAACTGTCTTGATTATTCGTATTGATCGCATCCCGGTAAAAATTTTTTGTTCTTCCGCTGCCTGCCGGGGTTCGGATCCGGATCCACAACAAGAACTCCCACTTATCACCCGAATCAGGGCGAAATCTCACCACACCATGAAAGCAGTCAACAGTAGCCTTATAGCTAGACAGTACGTCCATTCCCAAGATACAATCAAAATCTCTGATTCCCAAAAAAATCAGATTGGACACCAAAACATGCTCATCAAATCGAAGCACACCATCCAACACCACTTCACGGGACCACAGATTCACACCAGCAGGGGTAGACACGGAAACAAGATCACACAATGGGGAAGAACTCAACCCATACTCACAAACAAACAACTCAGAAATAAAAGAGTGTGATGCACCAGTGTCAAATAGAACTCTCGCAGGAAAATCAAAGATAAAGCATGTACCTGCGATCATCATACCAGGCGCCTCCTCATCCTGATCTCTCGTCAAGGAGTTCGCCTGAGCCTGCTGCGGAATCTGGGACTGAGGTCTCAAAGGTGCTCCAAACATAGAAGGCTCACGGGGTTGGAATCCAGATCGTTGGGTAGGGGCAGGAAACTGTGGTCTCTGAGAAGAACCACCAGCTGATCCCTGCTGCGAAGGAACTGAAGACCGACCCCTCAAGAAAGGACATACTCTCTGAAAATGTCCGGGCTGTCCACAGTTACGGCATGACCCCTGAACTCCTCGACACTGTGAAGTCGGATGTATTCCTCCACACTGTCCACAAGACATACCACCAGAACCGCTGCCAGAACCAGAACTCGCAGAATCAGAGGAACTCGAATCCGCCTTCTTCTTGAATTGCTTTCCTCGAGGTCGAAACCTTTGGCGATTCGACTGCTGCGACTGTTGAGGAGAATGAAATGATTGCGATGCATCCTGAACAGGCTGATAGGTTCATCCAGTAGTCGGCTGAATCGGAGCCTCAACCTCCAACAAACTCTCCTCAATATCCACCGCTCGGTTCACTGCATCAATATAGGTTGCAGGTGAACCAGACAAAACCATCCGGTACAAATCAGGCCTCAAGCCCTTCATAAATTTGTTCCTCTTCGTCCTCTCCTGGTTGGCTACATGTGGCACATAGACCAAAAGTGCAGAGAACTGTCGGGCTACTCAGCCACTCGCATGTTCCCCTGCTTCAAGTTGTCAAACTCCCGCTACCGGCTGTTATAGAAGGAATCCGGGGTATACTCCTATCTGAACGCCTCACAGAAGCTCTCCCAAGTGATCACAGCCCCACTATCATGAAGGATACGAGAAGTACCCCTCCACCAGCGTTGTGCATTGTCCCTCAGCTGCAACACCGCCAGCTTCAGTCTCTTCTCGGGAGCGTACTCCAGGGTATCAAACAACTCCTCCATCTGAGATAACCAAGCCTCAGCCATCGCACCACCCTCAGCTGCAAAAAACGTCGGAGGGTTCGTCTGCTAAAACCTAGCTAGGACCAACTCCATCTCGCCTATCTGTCTAGTAACGTTCTCAACCTGATGAACATCATCATCACTACCTGCCCTAGACTCCTCCTCGGTACGACTAGTCGTCCTACCTCTTCCTCTCCTCGGCGACATCTAAACGAATCTAGAGGTAAGATCTCACAGCAGATATATCACATAGACAGATAAAAGATCACATAAGTCACAGAGTCAATCAAAAATCAAATCAAAACTCTGTGCCTAAACTCGAGTGTGATCAATGGAAATCAAGCTTATCTCAGTTTAAGATCTGATACCAAAATTTCAGGCCCCGTGCTACCAAACAAAGATTATAGCACAATTAAGCACATAATCACGGAAGCGTAAAATCGGGCTTAAAAATTTTTCGAAATCAAATCGGCCTAAAATAAAAAATCATCAGTCAAAATATTCATAATGATCCTGCAAATGGGTAACACAGACCCAAACAACACAAAAGCAGGAAAAGAAATACGAGGTCAAGCCTCAGTACGAAGAGCTATCAAAACAGCTAATCATGCAACATGCTATAATCAATGCCATGAAATGCATGAGGCTATCAAGGAGATCGGTAATCGAAACCAGCATATCGACTGGAAAATCAACTCAAGCGAGCCTCTATACCACGCACAACCAATCGACTGGTGGAAATCATCGGTCCGTGATCTTCGGGGCCCGTCAGCCCATCACAGCTCGGTGGTAGACACTCGAATCCGGTAGTCACCACTCCGATGATAGCGTTGGACTTTTCGGGCATGATACATCTGTCGGCCAGTCACAACGTGACTCTCAATCAGGTTATCAATCAATCTGTCAATCAGGCTCAAGATGTATGCATGTATGCCAATCAATATTCAATTCACAATGCATACAATTCAATACGTGAATGCATAATATAAAACTCAATCAATTCAACAAACTGATTCACGTAATTTCATATCATCAAATCAGCAGATTTCATAACATCAATTACAACCATGTCCACTCTCAAAGCTGTTAAATCCGCTTAATTCGTACCTTCAACAGCTGATTTCTACCTCAAAAGATATGACAAGGCACGGAAATTCCAACAAGCGCAAACCAGCTTTCACCTGGCTCCCTCCACCACGGCAGAAGCTATCTTGAACCTCAAATCTGTTAAGGAAACTCGATAATCAACTCAGGTCTAGTTCAAACCTGAACTTCTCAACAATATTCCTACGGTCAAGAACCTAACTCGGGTTCTCCTTCTAAACGAAGTACTAGCAGTCCATACGAAGCTTAGAAAATAGGAATTCCTTACCCAGAAGCTGAAACCAGCGGAAGAACTATCAAATTCCACTGTACGAAGAAACCAGCCACTTCGTGATCCTCTCCAAGGTCGTTATACAGCCTCAACTGGGTAACAATCGGAAGAGAAATTCACAAGGAATCCAGCGCCAACAAAATCGCTCAAAACAACGGCGGAGAACGGCGGCAATCGACGGAAAAGTGCAACGGTGAACAGTAGCTAAACGAGGGTTTGAAATTGGAGATAAGAAATATCGGTTCAGAATATTTCTAAGTGTCGATCAACACTCATCTATATATACATCTCTCAAATCCACCAGCTGCTGCTCACCAAAATCAGCAGACATCGAAACTATAGGTATCTTATAACAGACACCAGCGGTTGCTCACAACAGAAATCAGCTCTTTCCCTCAACAAAACCAGCAGCAACCATCAGACGCTGTATTCTCAAAAGAACATCAAAACTACGCCGCATCAACTAATCAAAATGATGCCGCAGCGCTACAATAGCTGACAACAGATTCCTCTTAACATGACCATCAGCTGACGGCAGACCCCGCTCGCAACAACCAACAGCTGGTCTCGCTAAACAACTCGAAACGACGACGTAGAGGACACGTTACCATCACTGCCAACAGCTGATCAAAAGCTCTCGATACAAAACGTTGCGTTTCAACTTATCAAAACGACGTCGCTTCACCACAGCGATCAGCTCTTTCCCTCAACAAAACCAGCAGCAACCATCAGACGCTGTATTCTCAAAAGAACATCAAAACTACGCCGCATCAACTAATCAAAATGATGCCGCAGCGCTACAATAGCTGACAACAGATTCCTCTTAACATGACCATCAGCTGACGGCAGACCCCGCTCGCAACAACCAACAGCTGGTCTCGCTAAACAACTCGAAACGACGACGTAGAGGACACGTTACCATCACTGCCAACAGCTGATCAAAAGCTCTCGATACAAAACGTTGCGTTTCAACTTATCAAAACGACGTCGCTTCACCACAGCGACTGGTTCCTCAAACCAACAGCTGGTCGCTCGACTGAAACGCATCCTCACAACACAACTACTGATTTGCGCTAATATCAGCAGTCAACACCGAAAGGTTGACCAACACATGTCACTTCCTCGTTAATCCTCACACTCAACGCAACAGCTTCCAGCAGCAACCTCTTCAAGCGCTACTACTGATTTGCAAACCGACAGCGTTTCATTCTCATGCCACCAACGAATGATAACAGACTTCATCAACTAGCGCTACTGCTGAATTTCTAATGGAATAAGATTCCTCTCGCAAAACCCTCAAAATTTACGTGACTAATCCCAATCAATTCGATTAACCACTAATCTAAATCTGATTACTCACAAGAAACCAGCTCAGAGAAATGATCTGCTTGGGTTAAACGAGCTCAGCTGCAGACAAAAAGAGGCGCAGGAGCAGAGCAACTCAAGAGCAGATCAAAATAGCAACCACTTGGAAAACATCAGCTGAGGAACCAGATCTGGACAGACTAGCTCAGACAAACAAAACAGTTTGAACACAAACACACGAAGACCAAATTAATTGGTTCAAACTGATTTGTTTCGTCTTGTCCGTATCAGGTACAAGCAATCAGAGCTCGAAGTTAGCAAAGGCTGTATAAGCGCCAATGAAAAGAGCTCAAGCCAAATAAAGCCTGCAACACATTAAAATCAAAAGGACACAAAGTACAAATATGTCAGAAGACTTTTCAGAACGACCACAACTTTGTGTCCAACGAAAAAATCCAACATGATGCTTTATATATCAGGCGCAAAGCAAAATGAAGAGGAGCGTACAAAAACAGAGAGAGGGTTGTGCAAATTTAACTTGGGAAGACAATGAAAAACCAGCTCGGACAGGAGCACTTCCCAGTGTGTGAGATTATATCTTCGAGAGGTTGAGCAAACACTGTAAATCTCACACACGATTCACTCAAATATATTTGAGAGAGCTAATTAGATTAGCTGAGTGAATCAAATTCAAAACTCTCCATTGTAGTATTTGGACAGAGACGTTAAAGAAGTCTAGTTGTCTTTCGCTCTGAGACGTTAAAGAAGTGTGTGTAGCCTTTCTCACTGAGGCATAAAAGAAGTGATGTTAGACACACAACCTGCGGGTTTAGTGTCAGGCCCCGTGCTAACAAATAGAGATTATAGCACAATTAAGCACATAATCACGAAAGCGAAAGATCGGGCTTAAAAATTTTTTCGAAGTCATTTGGGCCTGAACTCAAAATCATCATTCAAAATATTCATAATCAAAATACGAGTTGACTCAAACTCATATAAAACAGGTAACAATCAATACTCAAATCAAATACAGATCCCCAATACATAAAAACATGGGGCATCCCCCGGTTCAATACATATCATAAAATAACTGGGACTTAAGAGAACGGGGGGCATTCCACTCGGTCCAGCTTGGCTACCTGAAGATCATGCAAATGGGTAACATAGACCCAAACAACACAAAAGCAGGAAAACAAATACGAGGTCAAGCCTCAGTACGAAGAGCCATCTAAAACAGCAATCAAGCAACATGCTATAAATCAAGTCATGAAATGCATGTGGCTGCCAAAGGAATAAGTCATCAAGGCCAGTTAATCATCTGGAAAAAATCATCTCAAGTCAGCCTCTATACCACGCACAGCCAATCAGCCGGTGGAAATCATCGGTCCGTGATATTCTGGCCCGTCAGCCATCACAGCTCGGTGGTATTCCGATACGACAACTCCGTCGATCACCACTCCGATGATAGCGTTGGACCATTCGGGAACGACTACTCAGTCAGCCGGTCACAACGTGGCTTTCAATCAGGTCATCAAACGATCGAATGGCTCAATATGTATGCATGGATGACAAGAAATTCAAATCTGATTTCTACATGCACAATCTACGCAAAACAGAACAAACAATCAATCAATTCATCAATTCAGTTTCACGTAATTCACATAACAGCCTCTCAACAGATTCCACAACTCGAAATGTAGTCATGTTCAAGCTCACAGCCGTTTAGAGCTGCTCCAATTCGTACCTCAATCCTTAAAATCTACCTCACAGATTCGAGACAGGGCACGACAACCACACGGCCAAAGCAACCAGATTTCTCCTTGCTCACAAACACGGCAGAGACTTCCTGGAAGCTGAAATCTGTTACAAAGCCTCGTAAATCAGATTAATTATATTTCAAATCTGAATTTTTAAGCATTACAGCCTACGGTCAGAACTCTGTTCTAGTTCTACAAGTCTACCGAAGCTTAAAACAACAAGAAACGCTCACCCAAAAGCTCACAGCAAACAGAGGAAGGCTCGGTTAGATCTCATGAAGAACTTCAAACCAACAGCAACGTCACGCTTCCTTCCTCAAGTCGTTCTACAGCCTCAACTAGGTAGCAATCGAAAGAGCTAAACAAGGGGAGTTCAGCGCCACCAAAATCGTCCAAAACAAAGGCTGGAAATGATGGGAATCTAACGGATAAATGTTCGAATGAACAGTGTCGGTCGAGGGTTTCAAATGAGAAGATAGGAAATGTCGGGTGAAAAATGACTAAGTGTTCATCTCTACTTAGCGTATAAATTCACCAGCCACCGACTTAAACAGATTCCTTCACCAAAATCATCTTCTGGTACTGAACAGATTCCTCGTATCAAATCCTAGCGCCAAACAGATCTCTCGAACCTAAAATCAGCGCTCAGATATCCATCAGATTTCAGCGCTAACGCTAAACACCTACACACTAAACCAAACGACATCGTACGCGTGACATCTGAAATGATCCAGCGTTAACATACATCAGATCTCTCAGCTCTCGCACACGTTCGATCATGCTAAGCGCTAATTAGTTAAAAAAACGACGCTTCTGGGACATCTGAAACCAACACTAGCGCTCACCGCTGATCAGATCTCTCCATGCATTGCTAAGGAACTACATCAAACGACGTCGCTACAACTTATCAAAACGACGCAGCATCGCTAACATATGTTGACCAACGTTGACATCTGCTCTTGTCCACACGCTAGCGCTAACAGATCTCTCGCTACTCCTCCAGCTGCGTTGACTAATCGTTGACATCTGATTACACCAACCGCGATACATCTGAACATCACGGAACGATGGCGTATCGCTACAAGCGCTACACTCGACCACCAGATCTCTCTCTCCCTAGAGATCTCTCACTCCACCAGACTTCATCAAAACGACAGCGTTTTACTAAAAATTCGCGGCAACTCACGCGAACGTTCAGGGAATCAGATTTCTATCCAATTCTCATCAATTCAACTCAAATCTCAACCAGATCTCACTCGATAAATCCCGAACTAAATTCTGAACGATTTCCACGAGAGATCTGAAATTATCAAATCAGGTTTCACCAAAAATCACAAAATCTGAAATCTGAAAATTCGAAAATTATAAATTCGAATTTCTCAATCCTCACATTCTCCCCACCTTAAGAGATTTCGTCCTCGAAATCAAAGGCAAACACTGGGAAGAAAAATCAAATCATTCAAATCAAACACAATCATCTAATCAAACTCGAAGCAAAGAATCAGAATTTATCTGGAATTCACACCGTCAATGCTCAAACAGATGAGGTCAGTCTTGTCTCATCTTCTCCTCAACCTCCCAGGTAGCTTATTCTCGGCATGCTTACTCCATTGGTCCATCACCAACGGAATTTTCTTATTCCTCAATTGTTTCTCCTTCCTATCCAGAATCTGCACTGGATATTCTACATAGCTCAAGGCAGAATCCAGCTCAACTTCGTCGGTTCTCAACACATGGGACGGATCTGGCTCATATTTTCTCAACATTGACACATGAAAAACATAAAGAATCGCTGCTAATTCATCGGGCAGCCTCAATCTATAAGCCAACTGTCCAATCCGCTCAACCATCTCGAAGGGACCAACGAATCTAGGAGCTAATTTGCCTTTAAATCTAAACCTCATCACGCTCTTGAAAGGAGAAATCTTAAGAAACACACGATCGCCAACCTCAAACTCTAACGATCGACGTATTCGATTAAAATAGCTGGTAAATCTATCTTGTGCAGCCTTCATTCTACTTGGAATCAAATCAATCTGATCTTTCATATTATGCACATATTCAGGGGTAGAAAGCTGTTTCTCACCAACTTCTTCCCAACAAATCGGATATCTGCACTTACGACCATACAACGCCTCAAATGGAGCCATCTCGATAGTCACCTGGTAGCTGTTGTTATACGAAAACTCAACCAAGGACAAAGAATCCTGCCAGCCACCACTGAAATCCATCACGGCTGCCCGCATCTTATCCTCTAAAGTCTGAATGGTCCGCTCAGACTGACCATCTCTCTGTGGGTGATAGGCTGTACTCATAGCCAATCTCGAACCCATCGCTGCTTGCAGACTCTTCCAGAAACGAGAAGTAAACTTCGGATCTCTATCAGACACTATTGAAACAGGAACTCCATGCAATCTAACCACATGGTCAATGTACAGTTTCGCCATTTTCTTCATCGAAAACCTCACATCATAGGGAATAAAATGGGCTGACTTCGAGAGTCGATCAATCACCACCCAAATCGCATCACATCCCCTACTCGATCGAGGTATATGAGTCACAAAATCCATGGCGATGTGCTCCCAATTCCATTGGGGCACCTCCAAACTCTGTAGCAATCCACCAGGTCTCATTCTCTCAGCCTTGACCTGCTGGCAATTCAGACACCTAGCCACAAAACAGAGATGTCGCTCTCATACCTTCCCACCAGTAGTGAGACTTCAAGGCATGATACATCTTCCTCTCGCCCGGATGCACACTATACCGGCTACAATGCGCATCGTTCAGAATGGTCTCTTTCAAATCGATCAAGTTTGGAACCACCGATCTCCCTCGAAATCTCAGACATCCATCAGAAGTAACAGAGAAATCATCAGACTGACCATTTCAGGCTTTAATCTTCAACTCATGAATATACGGATCAGTACTCTGCGCCTCTCTGATGTCATTCACAATATGCGGTTCTACTTGGATCGAAGAAACCATAAAGTACTGATCACCCAACTGGAAACGCCAACCAGAAGTACTCAACTGCTCATAGACTTTAGAGAATACTAAAAAACTAAAGCATCGCAGGCTGGGTCTTCCTACTCAAGGCATCGGCAATCGAGTTCATCCGCCCAGGATGATACTGAATCTCACAGTTAAAGTCTTTAGAGCAATTCCATCCTACGTCATTGCCTCATATTCAGATCAGACTGCGTGAAGATATATTTCAGGCTCTTGTGGTCGGTGTACACCACAAATTCTTCACCATACAGATAATGTCGCCAAATATTCAAGGCAAACACTATCGCAGCCAACTCTAAATCATGAACAGGGTACTTCGTCTCGTGAGGCTTCAACTGTCGAGACGCATAGGCAATCACGTATCCGTTTTTCATTAGAACACATCCCAAACCATTGAGAGAAGCATCGGAGCACACAACGAATCCTCCAGATCCAGACGGTAGAGCCAAAACAGGAGCAGTAGTCAACTTCTCCTTCAACGTCTGAAAACTGTACTCGCATTCATCCGTCCAAACGAAATTTCGATCCTTCTGAGTCAATTGAGTCATCGGCCTGGCTATTGAAGAAACTTCTCGATAAAACGCCTGTAATAGCCAGCCAATCCCAAAAAGCTGCAGATCTCTGAAACGTTCCTAGGTCTCTCCCAGTTAAGAACTGCTTCAACCTTACTCGGATCCACCGAAATCCCTTGCGCCGAAATCACATGACCCAAAAAGATAATTCTGTCAAGCCAAAATTCACACTTGCTGAACTTGGCGTACAACTGCGAGTCTCTCAATTTCTGCAACACCAATCTCAGATGCTCCTTATGCTCTCTTAAGCTCCTCGAATACACTAGGATATCTTCTATGAAGACAATCATGAATCGATCTATGTACTCACTAAATACGCGATTCATCAAATCCATGAAAATAGTTGGGGCATTCGTCAACCCTAGCGGCATGACCAGAAACTCATAATGCCCATATCGAGTCCGAAAAGATGTCTTCTCCACATCAACATCTCTAATCCGCAACTGGTGATAGCCAGAGCGCAAATCAATCTTCGAGTATACGACCGATCCTTGTAACTGATCGAACAAGTCATCAATCCTCGGCAAAGGATACTTGTTCTTCACCGTCGCTTTATTCAACTGTCGGAAATCCACGCACATTCTCATAGACCCATCTTTTCTTCACGAAAAGAATCAGAGCTCCCCAAGGCGACATACTCGGTCTAATGAAGCCTTTCTCCAAGAGATCTCTCAACTGATCCTTCAGCTCTTTCAACTCTGCTGGCGCCAACCGATATGGAGCTCTAGAAATCGGGACGGTATCGGGCACCAATTCAATGCTGAAGTCGATCTCACGTCTTGGAGGGAATCCTGGAATCTCATCCGGAAACACATCGGGAAACTCTCGAACGATAGGAATGTCGCTCAACTCCAATCGTGGCTCTTGGGAGTCAAGCGCATAAATCATGAATCCAGCATTATCCAGCGATAGCAGGCTAAACATCTCCATGGCGGACACCAGTGGAATCTTTGAGCATGAATCAGCACCGTAGAACTCCCACTTCTCACTCGAATCAGGGCAAAATCTCACCACACCATGAAAGCAGTCAACAGTAGCCTTATAGCGCGGACACCAGTGGAATCTTTGAGCATGAATCAGCACCGTAGAACTCCCACTTCTCACTCGAATCAGGGCAAAATCTCACCACACCATGAAAGCAGTCAACAGTAGCCTTATAGCTAGACAATACATCCATTCCCAAAATGTAATCAAAATCTCTGATTCCCAAAACAATCAGATTGGACACCAAAACATGCTCATCAAATAGAAGCACATAATCCAACACCACTTCACGGGACCACAGATTCACACCAGCAGGGGTAGACACGGAAACAACATCACACAATGGGGAAGAACTCAATCCATACTCACAAATAAACAACTCAGAAATAAAAGAGTGATGCACCAGTGTCAAATAGAACTCTCGTAGGATAATAAAAAATAGAGCATGTACCTGCGATCACTATGGCAGGCGTCTCCTCAGCCTGCTCTCTCGACAAAGCGTTCGCCTGATCCTGCTGTGGAATCTGAAACTGAGGTCTCGAAGGTTCTCCAAACCTAGAAGGCTCACAGGGTTGGAATCCAGATCGCTGGGTAGGGGAAGGAAACTGCGGTCTCTGAGAAGAACCATGATGGATCTGTGTAAACAGATCCTGATTAAGTTTTGAATTACACAAAACCTGTTACTGTGGTTCTAACGTTTCTACGTAGTGTACATATATAACAATAGAAGAAGTCTGTATGAATGGCCGAAAGATGAAGAATCTGATTTGGATGATTAACAGAATTATCGGGTCCTGATGTCGAGAAGAAGACTAATGTTATTGTAAAGGAGTTTCGGAAACAGTTCAAGTCTGGAAGGAACGTTAATTGATGAAGTCTGTTTGATAAATGTTTTACTTGAAGAAACAGATTTCTGAAGTGAAGAGAGAAAGAAAAAGTGTAAAGTATGTTCTGTTAAAGATAGGAGAAATCTGGTTGAAAAATCTGAAGAAGATCATCAGCGTGAAGAAAAGAGAAGCTGGACGTGAAGTTAGAAGAGAAGGAACGAATTTGTTGAGAAGAAATTTGGGTTTTACATCAGCATAAGAAATGAAGTTCAGCTGTTGTTACAAGTTAAACTAGACACAAAGGGAAAGAAAAATTGGTCCAGCCGTTGCAATGTAACAAGATCAATCAGTTGTACAAAGAGTAAAACCAGATGGCGCTAAGGAAAAAAAACCAGATGCTGGTCTTTGGCTACAAGAAAAGAAAAACCAGACATGATGAATTAAATACCAGACGTTGCAAAGTAACAACCAGACGCAACGCATAGCTAACAGGAAAAACCAGACGAAGTAGCAACATTAACCAGACGCTGGTCTTGCACAAAGATGATCCAGACGCTGAAATGAATATGAACCAGATGTAGCAAACAAGAAGAGTTGCAAACCAGATGCAGAGACAAAAAGAATAGAGGCAAAAAGCAACGTGTGGACAGTTACAAAGATTGATCCAGACGGTGAAAAGAGAAATTAACCAGACGCTGCATAGATGAAGGAAATTCCAGACGCTGTAGTTGAAGATAAACTAGACGAGAATACCAGACGCTGTGATGTAAATTAAACAAGACGTTGGCGCAAGAAGTTGACAGCAGTTGAGAAGATTAAGAAACAGGCAAAAGAAATCAGACGTGAGAAGAAGACTATTCTGTCGTGGAAAAGAATGAATCGGTAAAAGAGTATCCGTTCAGAAATTGACGTATTATATGAGAAGAAGCAAAATCAGCAGCAATAAGATGCATTCAGCAGTAGTTGAAGAAAACGTAGATGAACAGAAACAAAAAATCGAAGATGCGACCAATAGATTAATAAAAGTGATAAAGAGGAGAAGCTATCAGTCGTTGAAAGGCTGTTGGTACATCGAATAATTGCAAAAAAAATTGAAAAGCAACAGTTGGATGAATAGAAGAAGTCTGGCAGACGAGAGTTAGAAAAAGAAGATTGGATGAGAAGAAATCTGGCAGAGATGATGAAAAGAAAAGATGAATCAGCTGTTGCAAGTTGAAGCGACCAGCTGCTGGAACGTAAAAGGCAAAATCACAAGATGACAAAAAGCCTGCAAAAGAAAAGGACACAAGGACAATCACTGTCGGTACTTTACAAGACATATTTTGAACGGGAAGAAAAGTGTGTCAAACGGAAAGAAATTCAAACAGCCATATATATACAAGAAGCACTGTTGAAGAAAGTGGATTTTGACAGATTATTAACATAGTGCAAAATATAGAGGAAAGAAAAATTGGAGACGAAGCAGTCGACCGCCATTAGAGAGGAGCGCACAACGAGAGTCGACTGCTGAGTCTCAATCAGCTTTTGTAGAGCATTTCCCTAGTGTGTGAGATTTAATTTTTACGAGAGTTGTGCTTACACTGTAAATCTCACACACACAGATTCATTCACATTCATGAGAGTTGAGAGAAATTGTATAGTGAATGAATCTCAAACCCAATAAAAAATCAGATCTCGTCCAAGTACGACGACGTTAAACTCTGTGTCTGTAGCCTTTCTCACATAGGTGTAAAACATGTGAGTGACAGCCGAGGGCTGGAGGAGTCTAGGAGTTCTCGCAGCTGCTGGTTGCGGGATCGGGTCTGTACACGATGTGTAGATCAAATCTTCTAGTGGAACCTTCCGAGGAGGAAGAAGGGGAGACGTAGGACATTGATGTCCGAACTTCCAGAAACAAACAACAGCGTACATTCCTTTATGATTTATAGTATTTACATTCTGCATTTATCATTAGCATAATTGTACAGCATATCAGATTTCACATATGCTAAGTCACGCACTCATATGTTTAGTGAAATCTGATTGCACACATAGCATAACAAAATGTCACACACGCACACAGCATTTCAGATTTCATACAGTAGCCTTAACATATGTTTAATGAAATATGAATGTATAGTATTGTTCACATTATTTATTAGCTCCGCATAAGCCTTTATATTAGCACGCACGCATACACAGTTAGCACACACACAGTTAAACAGATTTCTAACAGAAATCTGTTGCATCGTTTTAAAATTAGGGTTCAGTTCTGGTGTTTTCCGCATGTTTTTATTACATACCAGATCTGTATCCGGTGCTCTGTTTTAATGTTCAAGAACCCGAGGTATTGCACCTCCTCTAGCAGCGAAAAATTTTTAATTTTTCAATAGCAGCCCTGTTTAGTTGTTTTCGATCCTAACAAGTGGTATCAGAGCAGGTTGTTCTTGAACGAGCACTTATTTTAAAACACATGTGCTATGTTTTTCAAAAATGTTTTTGAGAATCTTATATTATGAAGGCCAGATGAAAATGATTTGTTTTATATATAGAACTGTTTTCTCTTGATGAACTGTCACGGAATGCACGAGTTCCATGCGGATGCCAAGATCCTATTTCGGTTGGGATATAAGTTCACCTGGAGCGAGGCTCGGTGACAGCACATGGGATGAAATAGGAGAAATGAAAGAAAATATGAGCTTTAGCTGTCACATTTTCTTTCCGGTTCTTCATATGTGAGTGACTCAGTAGCACATGTTCTTATTTGAAACAATATTTAAAGTGCTCTGATTTTTTTTAAAACTTTCTGTTATGCGGAAATTTCAGCTGCTGATGCTTTGTTTAATTGAGCTTATGTTATAAAAGACAGGAAGAGTGAATTTATTTATCTATTAGTCTTTATTAATTTGAGCTATCTGTTTAGGCATCAGTTTCTGTGTTCGATCGTTCTTTTTAAAATCATATCATTCATGCATATGGTTCTTCCCAAAATTCTTTTATTTTCAAATCTGAAAATAATTCCTAAAGTCACGGTTTTTGGTGTGGCTGTGTAGGGAGAGCTTCTTTTAAAATTCATCGAGAAGACCAGAGTTCTAACCCTTTTTGATTCCCACAAAAAGGGAGAGAATTGTTAGATCATGCATTTATTATTTAAGGTTTTGTGTAAATCAAAAAGGGAGAGATTGATGGATCTGTGTAAACAGATCCTGATTAAGTTTTGAATTACACAAAACCTGTTACTGTGGTTCTAACGTTTCTACGTAGTGTACAGATATAACAATAGAAGAAGTCTGTATGAAGGGCCGAAAGATGAAGAATCTGATTTGGATGATTAACAGAATTATCGGGTCCTGCTGTCGAGAAGAAGACTAATGTTATTGTAAAGGAGTTTCGGAAACAGTTCAAGTCTGGAAGGAACGTTAATTGATGAAGTCAGTTTGATAAATTTTTTACTTGAAGAAACAGATTTCTGAAGTGAAGAGAGAAAGAAAAAGTGTGAAGTCTGTTCAGTTAATGATAGGAGAAATCTGGTTGAAAAATCTGAAGAAGATCATCAGCGTGAAGAACAGAGAAGCTGGACGTGAAGTTAGAAGAGAAGGAACGAATTTGTTGAGAAGAAATTTGGTTTTTACATCAGCAGAAGAAATGAAGTTCAGCTGTTGTTACAAGTTAAACCAGACGCAAAAGGAAAGAAAAATTGGTCCAGCCGTTGCAATGTAACAAGATCAATCAGTTGTACAAAGAGTAAAACCAGATGGCGCTAAGGAAAAGAAACCAGATGCTGGTCTTTGGCTACAAGAAAAGAAAAACCAGACGTTGGCTACAGGAAAAGAAAAACCAGACGTGATGAATTAAATACCAGACGTTGCAAAGTAACAACCAGACGCAACGCATAGCTAACAGGAAAAACCAGACGAAGTAGCAACATTAACCAGACGCTGGTCTTGCACAAAGATGATCCAGACGCTGAAATGAATATGAACCAGATGTAGAAAACAAGAAGAGTTGCAAACCAGATGCAGAGACAAAAAGAATAGAGGCAAAAAGCAACGTCTGGATAGTTACAAAGATTGATCCAGACGGTGCAAAGAGAAATGAACCAGACGCTGCACAGATGAAGGAAATTCCAGACGCAGTAGTTGAAGATAAAACAGACTTAGAATACCAGACGTTGTGATGTAAATTAAACAAGACGTTGGCGCAAGAAGTTGACAGTAGTTGAGAAGATTAAGAAACAGGCAAAAGAAATCATACGTGAGAAGAAGACTATTCTGTCGTGGAAAAGAATGAATCGGTAGAAGAGTATCCGTTCAGAAATTGACGTATTATATGAGAAGAAGCAAAATCAGCAGCAATAAGATGCATTCAGCAGTAGTCGAAGAAAACGTAGATGAACAGAAACAAAAGATCGAAGATGCGACCAATAGATTAATAAAAGTGATAAAGAGGAGAAGCTATCAGTCGTTGAAAGGCTGTTGGTACATCGAATAATTGCAACAGAAATTGAAAAGCAGCAGTTGGATGAATAGAAGAAGTCTGGCAGACGAGAGTTAGAAAAAGAAGATTGGATGAGAAGAAATCGGGCAGAGATGATGAAAAGAAAAGATGAATCAGCTGTTGCAAGTTGAAGCGACCAGCTGCTGGAACGTAAAAGGCAAAATCACAAGATGACAAAAAGCCTGCAAAAGAAAAGGACACAAGGACAATCACTGTCGGTACTTTACAAGACATATTTTGAACGGGAAGAAAAGTGTGTCAAACGGAAAGAAATTCAAACAGACATATATATATAAGAAGCACTGTTGAAGAAAGTTGATTTTGACAGATTATTAACACAGTGCAAAATACAGAGGAAAGAAAAATTGGAGAAGAAGCAGTCGACCGCCATTAGAGAGGAGCGCATAACGAGAGTCGACTGCTGAGTCTCAATCAGCTTTTGTGGAGCATTTCCCTAGTGTGTGAGATTTAATTTTTACGAGAGTTGTGCTTACACTGTAAATCTCACACATACAGATTCATTCACATTCATGAGAGTTGAGCGAAATTGTATAGTGAATGAATCTCAAACCCAATACAAAATCAGATCCCGTCCAAGCACGACGACGTTAAACTCTGTGTCTGTAGCCTTTCTCACATAGGCGTAAAAAATGTGAGTGACAGCCGAGGGCTGGTGGAGTCTAGGAGTTCTCGCAGCTGCTGGTTGCGGGATCGGGTCTGTACATTATGTGCAGATCAAATCTTCTAGTGGAACCTTCCCAGGAGGAATAAGGGGAGACGTAGGACATTGATGTCCGAACTTCCAGAAACAAACAACAGCGTACATTCCTTTATGATTTATAGTATTTACATTCTGCATTTATCATTAGCATAATTGTACAGCATATCATATTTCACATATGCTAAGTCACACACTCATATGTTTAGTGAAATCTGATTGCACACATAGCATAACAAAATGTCACACACGCACACGGCATTTAAGATTTCATACAGTAGCCTTAACATATGTTTAATGAAATCTGAATGTATAGTATTGTTCACATTATTTATTAGCTCCGCATAAGCCTTTATATTAGCACGCACTCATACACAGTTAGCACACACACACACAGTTAAACAGATTTCTAACAGAAATCTGTTTGCATCGTTTTAAAATTAGGATTCAGTTCTGATGTTTTCCGCATGTTTTTATTACATACCAGATCTGTCTCGGTGCTCTGTTTTAATGTTCAAGGACCCGAGGTATTTCACCTCCTCTAGCAGCGAAAAATTTTTAATTTTTCAATAGCAGCACTGTTTAGTTGTTTTCGATCCTAACAAGTGGTATCAGAGCAGGTTGTTCTTGAACGAGCACTTATTTTAAAACGCATGTGCTATGTTTTTCAAAATTGTTTTTGAGAAGCTTATATTATGAAGGCCAGATGAAAATGATTTGTTTTATATATAGAACTGTTTTCTCTTGATGAACTGTCATGGAATGCTTGAGTTCCGTAAAATCTGAGCTTTAGCTGTCACATTTTCTTTCTGGTTCTTCATAGTTGAGTGACTCAGTAGCACATGTTCTTATTTGAAATATTTAAAGTGCTCTTGTATTTTTTTTTAAAACTTTCTGTTATGCGGAAATTTCAGCTGCTGATGCTTTGTTTAATTGAGCTTTATGTTATAAAAGACAGGGAGAGTGAATTTTATTTATCTATTAGTCTTTATTAATTTTGATCTATCTGTTTTAGGCATCAGTTTCTGTGTTCGATCGTTCTTTTTAAAATCATATCATTCATGCATATGGTTCTTCCCAAAATTCTTTTATTTTCAAATCTAAAAATAATTCCTAAAGTCACGGTTTTTGGTGTGGCAGTGTAGGGAGAGCTTCTTTTAAAATTCATCGGGAAGACCAGAGTTCTAACCCTTTTTGATTCCCACAAAAATGGAGAGAATTGTTAGATCATGCATTTATTATTTAAGGTTTTGTGTAAATGAAAAAGCGAGAGATTGATGGATCTGTGTAAACAGATCCTGATTAAGTTTTGAATTACACAAAACCTGTTACTGTGGTTCTAACGTTTCTACGTAGTGTACAGATATAACAATAGAAGAAGTCTGTATGAAGGGCCAAAAGATGAAGAATCTGATTTGGATGATTAACAGAATTACCGGGTCCTGCTGTCGAGAAGAAGACTAATGTTATTGTAAAGGAGTTTCGGAAATAGTTCAAGTCTGGAAGGAACGTTAATTGATGAAGTCTGTTTGATAAATGTTTTACTTGAAGAAACAGATTTCTGAAGTGAAGAGAGAAAGAAAAAGTGTGAAGTCTGTTCAATTAAAGATAGGAGAAATCCGGTTGAAAAATCTGAAGAAGATCATCAGCGTGAATAACAGAGAAGCTGGACGTGAAGTTAGAAGAGAAGGAACGAATTTGTTAAGAAGAAATTTGGTTTTTACATCAGCAGAAGAAATGAAGTTCAGCTGTTGTTACAAGTTAAACCAGACGCAAAGGGAAAGAAAAATTGGTCCAGCCGTTGCAATATAACAAGATCAATCAGTTGTACAAAGAGTAAAACCAGATGGCGCTAAGGAAAAGAAACCAGACGCTGGTCTTTGGCTACAAGAAAAGAAAAACCAGACGTTGGATACAGGAAAAGAAAAACGAGACGTGATGAATTAAATACCAGACGTTGCAAAGTAACAACCAGACGCAACGCATAGCTAACAGGAAAAACCAGACGAAGTAGCAACATTAACCAGACGCTGGTCTTGCACAATGATGATCCAGACGCTGAAATGAATATGAACCAGATGTAGCAAACAAGAAGAGTTGCAAACCAGATGCAGAGACAAAAAGAATAGAGGCAAAAAGCAACGTCTGGACAGTTACAAAGATTGATCCAGACGGTGCAAAGAGAAATGAACCAGACGCTGCACAGATGAAGGAAATTCGAGACGCAGTAGTTGAAGATAAACCAGACGTAGAATACCAGACGCTGTGATGTAAATTAAACAAGACGTTGGCGCAAGAAGTTGACAACAGTTGAGAAGATTAAGAAACAGGCAAAAGAAATCAGACGTGAGAAGAAGACTATTCTGTCGTGGAAAAGAATGAATCGGTAGAAGAGTATCCGTTCAGAAATTGACGTATTATATGAGAAGAAGCGAAATCAGCAGCAATAAGATGCATTCAGCAGTAGTTGAAGAAAACGTAGATGAACAGAAACAAAAGATCGAAGATGCGACCAATAGATTAATAAAAGTGAAAAAGAGGAGAAGCTATCAGTCGTTGAAAGGCTGTTGGTACATCGAATAATTACAACAGAAATTGAAAAGCAGCAGTTGGATGAATAGAAGAAGTCTGGCAGACGAGAGTTAGAAAAAGAAGATTGGATGAGAAGAAATCTGGCAGAGATGATGAAAAGAAAAGATGAATCAGCTGTTGCAAGTTGAAGCGACCAGCTGCTGGAACGTAAAAGGCAAAATCACAAGATGACAAAAAGCCTGCAAAAGAAAAGGACACAAGGACAATCACTGTCGGTACTTTACAAGACATATTTTGAACGGGAAAAAAAGTGTGTCAAACGGAAAGAAATTCAAACAGCCATATATATACAAGAAGCACTGTTGAAGAAAGTGGATTTTGATAGATTATTAACATAGTGCAAAATACAGAGGAAAGAAAAATTGGAGATAAGCAGTCGACCGCCATCAGAGAGGAGCGCATAACGAGAGTCGACTGCTGAGTCTCAATCAGCTTTGGTAGAGCATTTCCCTAGTGTGTGAGATTTAAATTTTACGAGAGTTGTGCTTACACTGTAATCTCACACACACAGATTCATTCACATTCATGAGAGTTGAGCAAAATTGTATAGTGAATGAATCTCAAACCCAATACAAAATCAGATCCCGTCCAAGCACGACGACGTTAAACTCTGTGTCTGTAGCCTTTCTCACATAGGCGTAAAACAAGTGAGTGACAGTCGAGGGCTGGTGGAGTCTAGGAGTTCTCACAGCTGCTGGTTGCGGGATCGGGTCTGTACACGATGTGTAGATCAAATCTTCTAGTGGAACCTTCCGAGGAGGAAGAAGGGGAGACGTAGGACATTGATGTCCGAACTTCCAGAAACAAACAATAGCGTACATTCCTTTATGATTTATAGTATTTACATTCTGCATTTATCATTAGCATAATTGTACAGCATATCAGATTTCTACATATGCTAAGTCACGCACTCATATGTTTAGTGAAATCTGATTGCACACATAGCATAGTGAGTGACAGTCGAGGGCTGGTGGAGTCTAGGAGTTCTCACAGCTGCTGGTTGCGGGATCGGGTCTGTACACGATGTGTAGATCAAATCTTCTAGTGGAACCTTCCGAGGAGGAAGAAGGGGAGACGTAGGACATTGATGTCCGAACTTCCAGAAACAAACAATAGCGTACATTCCTTTATGATTTATAGTATTTACATTCTGCATTTATCATTAGCATAATTGTACAGCATATCAGATTTCACATATGCTAAGTCACGCACTCATATGTTTAGTGAAATCTGATTGCACACATAGCATAACAAAATGTCACACACGCACACGGCATTTCAGATTTCATACAGTAGCCTTAACATATGTTTAATGAAATCTGAATGTATAGTATTGTTCACATTATTTATTAGCTCCTCATAAGCCTTTATATTAGCACGCACGCATACACAGTTAGCACAGAAATCTGTTTGCATCGTTTTAAAATTAGGATTCAGTTCTAGTGTTTTCCGCATGTTTTTATTACATACCAGATCTATCTCCGGTTCTCTGTTTTAATGTTCAAGAACCCGAGGTATTGCACCTCCTCTAGCAGCGCAAAATTTTTAATTTTTCAATAGCAGCGCTGTTTAGTTGTTTTCGATCCTAACAAGTGGTATCAGAGCAGGTTGTTCTTGAACGAGCACTTATTTTAAAACGCATGTGCTATGTTTTTCAAAAATGTTTTTGAGAAGATTATATTATGAAGGCCAGATGAAAATGATTTGTTTTATATATAGAACTGTTTTCTCTTGATGAACTGTCAAGGAATGCTTGAGTTCCGTGCGGATGACAAGATCCTATTTCGGTTGGGCTATAAGTTCACCTGGAGCGAGGCTCGGTGACAGCACATGGGACGAAATAGGAGAAATGAAAGAAAATTGAGCTTTAGCTGTCACATTTTCTTTCCGGTTCTTCATATGTGTGACTCAGTAGCACATGTTCTTATTTGAAACAATATTTAAAGTGCTCTGATTTTTTTTAAAACTTTCTGTTATGCGGAAATTTCAGCTGCTGATGCTTTGTTTAATTGAGCTTATGTTATAAAAGACAGGGAGAGTGAATTTATTTATCTATTAGTCTTTATTAATTTGAGCTATCTGTTTAGGCATCAGTTTCTGTGTTCGATCGTTCTTTTTAAAATCATATCATTCATGCATATGGTTCTTCCCAAAATTCTTTTATTTTCAAATCTAAAAATAATTCCTAAAGTCAAGGTTTTTGGTGTGGCAGTGTAGGGAGAGCTTCTTTTAAAATTCATCGGGAAGACCAGTGTTCTAACCCTTTTTGATTCCCACAAAAAGGGAGAGAATTGTTAGATCATGCATTTATTATTTAAGGTTTTGTGTAAATCAAAAAGGGAGAGATTGATGGATCTGTGTAAACAGATCCTGATTAAGTTTTGAATTACACAAAATCTGTTACTGTGGTTCTAACGTTTCTACGTAGTGTACAGATATAAGAATAGAAGAAGTCTGTATGAAGGGCCGAAAGATGAAGAATCTGATTTGGATGATTAACAGAATTATCGGGTCCTGCTGTCGAGAAGAAGACTAATGTTATTGTAAAGGAGTTTCGGCAACAGTTCAAGTCTGGAAGGAACGTTAATTGATGAAGTCTGTTTGATAAATATTTTACTTGAAGAAACAGATTTCTGAAGTGAAGAGAGAAAGAAAAAGTGTGAAGTCTGTTCAGTAAAGATAGGAGAAATCTGGTTGAAAAATCTGAAGAAGATCATCAGCGTGAAGAACAGAGAAGCTGGACGTGAAGTTAGAAGAGAAGGAACGAATTTGTTGAGAAGAAATTTGGTTTTTACATCAGTAGAAGAAATGAAGTTCAGCTGTTGTTATAAGTTAAACCAGACACAAAGGGAAAGACAAATTGGTCCAGCCGTTGCAATGTAACAAGATCAATCAGTTGTACAAAGAGTAAAACCTGATGGCGCTAAGGAAAAGAAACAAGACGCTGGTCTTTGGCTACAAGAAAAGAAAAACCAGACGTTGGCTACAGGAAAAGAAAAACCAGACGTGATGAATTAAATACCAGACGTCGCAAAATAACAACCAGATGCAACGCATAGCTAACAGGAAAAACCAGACGAAGTAGCAACATTAACCAGATGCTGGTCTTGCACAAAGATGATCCAGACGCTGAAATGAAAATGAACCAGATGTAGCAAACAAGAAGAGTTGCAAACCAGATGCGGAGACAAAAAGAATAGAGGCAAAAAGCAACGTCTGGACAGTTACAAAGATTGATCCAGACGGTGCAAAGAGAAATGAACCAGACGCTGCACAGATGAAGGAAATTCGAGACGCAGTAGTTGAAGATAAACCAGACGCATAATACCAGACGCTGTGATGTAAATTAAACAAGACGTTGGCGCAAGAAGTTGACAGCAGTTGAGAAGATTAAGAAACAGGCAAAAGAAATCAGACGTGAGAAGAAGACTATTCTGTCGTGGAAAAGAATGAATCGGTAGAAGAGTATCCGTTCAGAAATTGACGTATTATATGAGAAGAAGCGAAATCAGCAGCAATAATATGCATTCAGCAGTAGTTGAAGAAAACGTAGATGAACAGAAGCAAAATATCGAAGATGCGACCAATAGATTAATAAAAGTGATAAAGAGGAGAAGCTATCAGTCGTTGAAAGGCTGTTGGCACATCGAATAATTGCAACAGAAATTGAAAAGCAGCAGTTGGATGAATAGAAGAATTCTGGCAGACGAGAGTTAGAAAAAGAAGATTGGATGAGAAGAAATCTGGCAGAGATGATGAAAAGAAAAGATGAATCAACTGTTGCAAGTTGAAGCGACCAGCTGCAGGAACGTAAAAGGCAAAATCACAAGATGACAAAAAGCCTGCAAAAGAAAAGGACACAAGGACAATCACTGTCGGTACTTTACAAGACATATTTTGAACGGGAATAAAAGTGTGTCAAACGGAAAGAAATTCAAACAGCCATATATATACAAGAAACATTGTTGAAGAAAGTGGATTTTGACAGATTATTAACAGTGCAAAATACAGAGGAAAGAAAAATTGGAGACGAAGCAGTCGACCGCAATTAGAGAGGAGCGCATAACGACAGTCGACTGCTGAGTCTCAATCAGCTTTTGTAGAGCATTTCCCTAGTGTGTGAGATTTAATTTTTATGAGAGTTGTGGTTACACTGTAAATCTCACACACACAGATTCATTCACATTCATGAGAGTTGAGCGAAATTGTATAGTGAATGAATCTCAAACCCAATACAAAATCAGATCCCGTCCAAGCACGACGACGTTAAACTCTGTGTCTGTAGCCTTTCTCACATAGGTGTAAAACAAGTGAGTGACAGCCGAGGGCTGGTGGAGTCTAGGAGTTCTCGCAGCTGCTGGTTGCGGGATCGGGTCTGTACACGATGTGTAGATCAAATCTTCTAGTGGAACATTCCGAGGAGGAAGAAGGGAGACGTAGGATATTGATGTCCGAACTTCCAGAAACAAACAACAGCGTACATTCCTTTATGATTTATAGTATTTACATTCTGCATTTATCATTAGCATAATTGTAACAGCATATCAGATTTCACATATGCTAAGTCACGCACTCATATGTTTAGTGAAATCTGATTGCACACATAGCATAACAAAATGTCACACACGCACACGGCATTTCAGATTTCATGCAGTAGCCTTAACATATGTTTAATGAAATCTGAATGTATAGTATTGTTCACATTATTTATTAGCTCCGCATAAGCCTTTATATTAGCACGCACGCATACATAGTTAGCACACACACAGTTAAACAGATTTCTAACAGAAATCTGTTTGTATCGTTTTAAAATTAGGATTCAGTTCTGGTGTTTTCCGCATGTCTTTATTACATACCAGATCTGTCTCCGGTGCTCTGTTTTAATGTTCAAAAACCCGAGGTATTGCACCTCCCCTAGCAGTGAAAATTTTTTAATTTTTCAATAGCAGCCCTGTTTAGTTGTTTTCGATCCTAACAAGTGGTATCAGAGCAGGTTGTTCTTGAACGAGAACTTATTTTAAAACGCATGTGCTATGTTTTTCAAAAATGTTTTTGAGAAGCTTATATTATGAAGGCCAGATGAAAATTATTTGTTTTATATATAGAACTATTTTCTCTTGATGAACTGTCACGGAATGCGCGAGTTCCGTGCGGATGCCAAGATCCTATTTCGGTTGGGCTATAAGTTCACCTGGAGCGAGGCTCGGTGACATCACATGGGACGAAATAGGAGAAATGAAAGAAAATCTGAGCTTTAGCTGTCACATTTTCTTTCCGGTTCTTCATATGTGAGTGACTCAGTAGCACATGTTCTTATTTGAAACAATATTTAAAGTGCTCTGATTTTTTTTAAAACTTTCTGTTATGCGGAAATTTCAGCTGCTGATGCTTTGTTTAATTGAGCTTATGTTATAAAAGACATGGAGAGTGAATTTATTTATCTCTTATCTTTATTAATTTGATCTATCTGTTTAGGCATCAGTTTCTGTGTTCGATCGTTCTTTTTAAAATCATATCATTCATGCATATGGTTCTTCCCAAAATTCTTTTATTTTCAAATCTGAAAATAATCCCTGATGTCACGGTTTTTGGTGTGGCAGTGTAGGGAGAGCTTCTTTTAAAATTCATCGGGAAGACCAGAGTTCTAACCCTTTTTGATTCCCACAAAAAGGGAGAGAATTGTTAGATCATGCATTTATTATTTAAGGTTTTGTGTAAATCAAAAAGGGAGAGATTGATGGATCTGTGTAAACAGATCCTGATTAAGTTTTGAATTTCACAAAACCTGTTACTGTGGTTCGAACGTTTCTACGTAGTGTACAGATATAACAATAGAAGAAGTCTGTATGAAGGGCCGAAAGATGAAGAATCTGATTTGGATGATTAACAGAATTATCGGGTCCTGCTGTCTAGAAGAAGACTAATGTTATTGTAAAGGAGTTTCGGCAACAGTTCAAGTCTGGAAGGAACGTTAATTGATGAAGTCTGTTTGATAAATATTTTTCTTGAAGAAACAGATTTCTGAAGTGAAGAGAGAAAGAAAAAGTGTGAAGTCTGTTCAGTTAAAGATAGGAGAAATCTGGTTGAAAAATCTAAAGAAGATCATCAGCGTGAAGAACAGAGAAGCTGGTTGTGAAGTTAGAAGAGAAGGAACGAATTTGTTGAGAAGAAATTTGGTTTTTACATCAGCAGAAGAAATGAAGTTCAGCTGTTGTTACAAGTTAAACCAGACGCAAAGGGAAAGAAAAATTGGTCCAGCCGTTGCAATGTAACAAGATCAATCAGTTGTACAAAGAGTAAAACCAGATGGCGCTAAGGAAAAGAAACCAGACGCTGGTCTTTGGCTACAAGAAAAGAAAAACCAGACGTTGGCTACAGGAAAAGAAAAACCAGACGTGATGAATTAAATACCAGACGTTGCAAAGTAACAACCAGACGCAACGCATAGCTAACAGGAAAAACCAGATGAAGTAGGAACATTAACCAGACGCTGGTCTTGCACAAAGATGATCCAGATGCTGAAATGAAAATGAACCAGATGTAGCAAACAAGAAGAGTTGCAAACCAGATGCGGAGACAAAAAGAATAGAGGCAAAAAGCAACGTCTGGACAGTTACAAAGATTGATCCAGACGGTGCAAAGAGAATGAACCAGACGCTGCACAGATGAAGGAAATTCCAGACGCAGTAGTTGAAGATAAACCAGACGCAGAATACCAGATGTTGTGATGTAAATTAAACAAGACGTTGGCGCAAGAAGTTGACAACAGTTGAGAAGATTAAGAAACAGGCAAAAGAAATCAGACGTGAGAAGAAGACTATTCTGTCGTGGAAAAGAATGAATCGGTAGAAGAGTATCCGTTCTGAAATTGACGTATTATATGAGAAGAAGCGAAATCAGCATCAATAAGATGCATTCAGCAGTAGTTGAAGAAAACGTATATGAACAGAAACAAAAGATCGAAGATGCGACCAATATATTAATAAAAGTGATAAAGAGGAGAAGCTATCAGTCGTTGAAAGGCTGTTGGTACATCGAATAATTGCAACAGAAATTGAAAAGCAGCAGTTGGATGAATAGAAGAAGTCTGGCAGACGAGAGTTAGAAAAAGAAGATTGGATGAGAAGAAATCTGGCAGAGATGATGAAAAGAAAAGATGAATCAGCTGTTGCAAGTTGAAGCGACCAGCTGCTGGAACGTAAAAGGCAAAATCACAAGATGAAAAAAAGCCTGCAAAAGAAAAGGACACAAGGACAATCACTGTCGGTACTTTACAAGACATATTTTGAACGGGAAGAAAAGTGTGTCAAACGGAAAGAAATTCAAACAGCCATATATATACAAGAAGCACTGTTGAAGAAAGTGGATTTTGACAGATTATTAACACAGTGCAAAATACAGAGAAAAGAAAAATTGGAGATGAAGTAGTCGACCGCAACTGAAATTCTAAGCACCAAAACCTACGGCCCAGAACAGAAATGTCAGGCCTCGTGCTCACAACCAAGTAAAAACCCAAACACATGCGAAAGCTTATCAAAAAGTGGGTAAATTTTTCGCTTTTAGGCCCGACGATTTAAAACATATAATTTAAAATAGGACGAGACTCAAATAAGTTCCCAGTTACAAAACCAACAAAAGCAAGTATAGCATCAATACAATAAACGTATCAGACTCCACATCAGAATACAACAACAAAGCACAGGGCATCTCCCCGGCTAGTAGACTGATACATACATATATGCTATATGCTACTGGGACACTCAACCACCTCCTGGGGCACAGCCAGCTGGGTTACCTCCTCGACCAGCTGTATGACCTGGACAACACAACAGGCAACAAACAAACCAAGCCCCAGAGGGACATGGGGTCAAACCCCAGTACGGAGAGCAAATAAACAGCAAAGATACAGCATAAATAAAATGCAGATGCTATGCATGAGACACCGGATAACAACAGGAAGCTTCGACCAACAAGGGAGCCAAGGAACTCAAGACATAGCTCCATCAAATCTGCAACGGATAGGTGGCCACTGTGAGTGTAGGACAAGTGGGAGTTACCCACTCACCCCTACTCGCTCACCAATACCATGTGTATTAATCACTCCACCTGTTGTTGCGCAACCTATGAACTGTGGTAGTTAACCACTCGGCACATAGGGCTAACACATCCCAGCAGGGAGATGAGAGTGCGGTATTGCCGCTCGCCCTCGCTACCTGGTAAGAAACAACATCTTTTGTTGCTATAGCTTTCAATCCAGCCAACTATAGCTTCCAAAATGGGTACGAGATGAAAGAGCTTTCCAAGAGGAGTCCAACGCTACCTCGAACGTGAAAAATGGTGGCCAGAATCACGGGAATCTATCGGAGAAGCTCACGGTGAATAGTAGTCGAGGGTTTGGAAAACAGAGAACGAAGATAAGAAATATTTGCTAAGTCCGACAGAAACAGCTTTCAAGAAATCTAAATGCACAACAGATTCCACAAAAACCAACGCATGCGCTAAAACACGGTGAAAGTTGGAAAACTAAACGCTGGAATCTGGAACCAAAACACGCTGAAAGATGGAAGGAACGCTATCATTAAAAACGACGTCGCACCGCGCCCAAAGGTGAAATCTGAATTCTCGTGCTAAAAGCCGGACGCTGAAGTCTGATAATTTGAACGCTAACTAACAAAACAGATCTCTCCTCCAGCGTTCACCAAACGACGCCGTAGCCCTCAATACAAAAACGCGCGGGCAGATCTCACAACAATACTAGCGTTCAACGTATTACCAGATTTCTACACAAACGCTAAACAGATCTCTCGCAACAAGATCCCACGCAACAAGATCTCACGCAACCATATTTCTCTCACACACGAGAAATTCCAGACTTCATGAAACGACGGCGTTACAACTCAACACAAAAACACGCTGCGAATAGCTAACGCCAACGACCAGATCTCTCGACATCAACGCTTACGTCATCCACAAAACGCATACCAGCGAAGCTTACGTCATCAAATCTGCGACCATATTTCTCCACCAAAACCAGATCTCACCAAAACAGACCTCTTAACCCAAAAATACGAAAATTCCCAGAATGGTCCTAAATGTGATTTACGACCCAAAAATGCAATCCAAGCATTCAAAATGAAATCTGAATCACCAGAAATCACTAAAACCCGAGTAATTCAACAATTTATCCCTAATACAATCCAGGTCTCACATTTCTCCCCCACTAAAAAGGATTTCGTCCTCGAAATCAAAAAACCATTCTGAAATACAACACAACAACTGAAAATTCGAAGCAACAACAGAAAACTAAATAGAAACTCGCCCAACACAAGGCCAAGAGTTCAAGATAACTGAGCAAACAATTAACAACAAATAGGGAAGAAATACAACCAAAAGCTACAATCTACTGGAAATTTAGCTCAACAGCTACTCAAACAGATGCGGCCACTCTCGCTGCATCTTTTCTTCCAGCTCCCAAGTAGCTTCTTCCCTTCCATGTTTGCTCCACTGCACAATTACCAACAGAATAGTCTTATTCCTCAACTGTTTCTCTTTTCTGCCAAGAATATGCAAAGGATATTCTTGATAACTCAACAACTGGTCTAGCTCTACCTCGTCAGTTCCAAGCAAATGAGACGGATCTGGCTCATACTTCCTCAACATGGAAACATGAAAGATGTCATGGAGTGAAGACAACTCAGGTGGCAACAACAGCCGATACGCTAAAGAGCCAATCTTCTCAACAATCTCATATGGACCAACATAACGAGGGGCTAATTTTCCCTTGCGTCCAAAGCGCATCACACTACGAAACGGAGAAACCTTGAGAAATACACGATCACCAACCTGAAACTCAAGAGGTCGACGCCTCTTATTCGCATAACTGGCTTGGTGATCCTGGGCAGCTTTCATCCTTTGACGAATAAGATCCACATGATCTTTCATTTGCTGCACAAAATCAGGGGCAGATAGCTGCTTCTCCCCCACTTCTTCCCAACATACCGGCGATCTGCACTTCCTGCCATACAAAGCCTCAAAAGGCGCCATACCAATCGTCACTTGGTAGCTGTTATTATACGAAAACTCGATCAAAGACAACGCGTCTTGCCAGCTACCTCCGAAATCCAACACAACAGCACGCAACATATCCTCCAACGTCTGGATAGTTCGCTCAGATTGGCCATCTGTCTGGGAATGATACGCGGTAATCATTGCCAATCTGGTTCCTAAAGCTGTTTGTAAACTCGTCCAAAACCTGGAAGTAAACCTCGGATCCCGGTCGGACACGATTGAAACAGGCACACCGTACAATCTAACAACAAAATCAACGTACAGCTTCGCCATCTTCTTCAACGAGAAGGTCATACCATAGGGAATGAAGTGTGCAGACTTTGATAGACGGTCTACAACCACCCAAACAGCGTCACATCCTCGGCTGGAACGAGGCAGATGCGTCACAAAATCCATCGCAATGTGCTCCCAATTCCATTGGGGCACTTCCAAACTCTGCAACAGACCACCAGGTCTCATCCTTTCGGCCTTAACCATCTGTCAGTTCGAACAACGAGCGACAAAACCAGCAACGTCACTCTTCAGGCCAGCCCACCAAAAGTGCGGCTTCAAAGCATGGTACATCTTCCGTGCACCAGGATGAACAATATGTCTGCTGCAATGCGCCTCACGAAGGATCTCCTCCTTCAAATCAATCAAATTGGGCACAACCAACCTGTCCCGAAACCTCAAGCAACCATCGGAAGAGACAGAATAATCCTCAAGTTCGCCAGCCCTGACTTTCAACTTTAACTCATGGATGGAAGGATCAGTCCTCTGAGCTGCTCGAATCGTCGAAACACTCTGCGGTTCCACTTGGAACGATGAAACCATCTCACAATCCTCAGCCGGGTAAAATCTCCAACCGGTAGTGTTAAGATGCTCTTGGTCCTTGGAGATGTACAACGACGAAAGCATCTCACTAGCCTTCCTGCTTAAAGCATCAGCCACTACGTTCGACTTCCCAGGCTGGTACTTAATCTCACAGTCAAAGTCCTTAAGCAGCTCCATCCACCGACGTTGTCTCATGTTCAAGTCAGGCTGCAAAAACAGATACTGCAAACTCTTGTGGTCGGAGTACACCACAAACTGCTCGCCATACAGGTAGTGACACCAGATCTTTAACGCAAAGACCACCGCTTCTAACTCCAAATCATGGACGGGGTAACGAGTCTCGTGCCGTTTCAACTGCCGCGAGGCATACGCAATGACTCTACCATTCTGCATCAACACACAACCCAATCCATAAAGCGAAGCGTCAGAACAAACAACGAAACCACCTGAACCGGACGGCAGAGCCAACACAGGCGCAGTATTCAAATTTTCCTTGAGCAGTTGAAAAGCATTCTCGCACTGCTCAGTCCAAACAAACCTCTTGTCCTTCTGCGTTAATTGAGTCATCGGCTTTGCTATACTTGAGAATCCCTCAATGATAATAGCCAGCCAGACCCATGAAACTACGAATCTCGGAAAAGTTCCTGGGACGCTCCCAGTTCAGAACTGCATCAACCTTGCTAGGATCCACCGAAATCCCCTCGGCTGAAATCACATGCCCCAAGAAAACGACGCGATCCAACCAGAACTCACACTTGGAAAACTTGGCATACAACTGCTGGCCTCTCAGCGTCTGAAGGACAATCTGCAAATGCTCCTTGTGCTCCAAAGGAGTCTTCGAATAGACTAAGATGTCATCGATGAACACAATCACAAACTGATCGATAAACTCGCGGAAAACTCGGTTCATCAAATCCATAAAGACTACAGGCGCGTTGGTCAAACCAAACGGCATCACCAAAAACTCGAAATGTCCGTACCTCGTACGAAACACAGTCTTCACGACATCCTAATCTCTCACCCTCAGCTGATGATACCCGGAATGAAGATAAATCTTTGAATACACCGCAGAACCTTGCAACTGATCAAACAGATCATCGATTCTCGGTAACGGGTACTTGTTCTTGACAGTGGCTTTATTCAACTGGCGAAAGTCAATGCATATCCGCATTGAACCATCCTTCTTCTTCACGAACAAGATGGGCGCTCCCCACGGTGATATACTAGGGCGAATAAAACCTTTCTCCAGCAAATCATCTAACTGCACCTAGAGTTCTTTCAACTCCGCAGGCGCCAGACGATAAGGAGCACGCGAAATCGGAGCTGTGCCAGGCATCAGCTCTATGCTGAAGTCAATCTCCCTCCTCGGAGGAAAACCAGGAATCTCCTCCGGAAACACGTCGGGGAAGTGTCGCACCACGGGAACGTCACTAAGATGAACACTGGAAGAAGAAGAGTGTAATGCCCAGAATCATTAAGAAGAGGATTAGTGGAGTAATTTCGACATTTGAAAATTTGATGAAGTTTGATTATGAGCTCGGATTTCTTCTGGAAGTGTTGGGAGATTAAAGAACTGTGTATCGTTAAAACATGCTAAGTGTGAGAACCAGACGAAGTAACCAATTGAAGCGATCTGATAAAATCAGCAGCAGGTTACTGTAGCTCACGACTGGTGGAATTTTGAAATTCAGTTAAGGCGTGAAGCGTTATTTGTTTGGCTCAGCTGGAAACAGACGCGCGAGTAGAGTGGTCAATAAGAAAGCGCCACGTGTTGGTTACTATTACGCACGAGGAATCAGCAGCAAGAGTTTCTTACGCATCTGCTGGTTTATGTACCTGCTAGTTTTGATGTATACCTGCTGGTTGGTAGTGTATCGGCTGGATGATGATGACGTAGGTGCGACGTCGTCGTTTTGATAATAAACGCAAACCAGTCGAGGTGAAAATGGGTCCAGCTGAGACATGAATGCGACATCGTTTTGACTTATGACTATGAGACTTGATACGATGTCGTTTAGCAACCAGGCGAGGAATTGGAAATCAGTCGATAGATTGTTGTATCTGCTGGTATCAAGTCGAGGGATCAATGCGACACCGTTTTGCTTATAAACAGGAGATGTTGCTACGATGCCGTTTCGACTATTGTTGCGAAATCAGCCGTTGGAATAAGAGAGCGACCAGCTGCTGGTTTCTTTTAATCGAAGTAATACCAGATGAGGATATGTTACGACGTCGTTGAGATTAGTTATAACGACATCGTTTTGAGTTTTGAAATGTTGCGACTGGCTTTATGTTGCGACTGGATTAATGTTGCGACTGGATTCCTGTTGTTGCGACTGGTTATTACAACAGCTGATTCTTGCGTCTGCTGAAGAACAACGATATTAGAACAGCTACGGAGGACGATCAACAGCAGTTGAGGAATCTGTTTATCATTATCCACCTTCGAAGCGGTGAGAGTATATCGTGTTTGAATACTCAGCATGACACGTGGAACTTACATAGAACACGTTGGAAATGCTGCAAGAATACAGAGATCGATTGTCTATATATAGGATTGAATTTGAATGCTGTGAACATCTGGATTTCAGTTATCGACCTTTGATCTTGCAAGTATCTTCGGAAGTGAGGAACAGAGTGTAAGAAAGTTAACTGAAGCATTTTGATAACAGAGGAACAAAGGTATAATCTGACAGAAGAGTCAGGAACTAGATTACTCGAGAATGATATTTCTTGAGTATTCCGCTGAAATCACATACATATTTGATTACTGTTCTTGATTTAGAACTTGAGTTAGGTGTGTGTCGATCCATCACAGGTAGTGGATCTTTTATATTTGCATGAGTTTGCATATTGAAGAGAATTGAATTGATTCTAATGCCCAGGACTGAGTTGGCCTGATTTTCGAAGCCGGAGATGGTTTCAATAGATGAATATTCATGTCAAGATCGGATACGAATCTTGATGGCGTCGAACTGATATGGAATCAATTCTGAGATCGAAGAAGAGAACTTGAATCATTTCATGACATTGCATTTGTTTTACAGTTGATAGACTGTTATGCATTTTATTGTTATTATGCGTATCTGCTGATTCTATTGAGATGATTCTCACCGGAGTTTATCCGGCTGTTGTTTTGTTTTGTATGTGTGCATGACAACAGGAAGAAAGAATTAGTGGGGAGCAACCATGGGTAGCGAGAGATAACTACCTAGACGCTGGATCAGCAGCAGGACAGCGAAACACCAGCTGATAGTCTAGATGTTTGGACAATTGGTTTTAGGTTGCTCAAGTCTGGTTTTGTATATAAGATATAAGCATGTACTAGTGAATTTAGCTTGTAACCGAAGTGAACTATGAAGCATTTGTGTAAATGAATCATGTTTACGCTACCAGCTGAACTTATTATGCTTCTGCTGAATTGAATACGCTTCTGCTGATATGAAATATTTTTTTTAGTGGCTTATGTATGAACCAGATTAGAATTATTAAACTTGTTTAGTTACACTAATAACCCACTGATTAAGATTAGAAGATTAATTGTGAGCTGAGAGCCTCACAACAGGTGGTATCAGAGCGTTACTACATTAGTGAGATCTGTGAACTAGATGAGTGGGGTAGATCGAGTTCTTCCTATGATGAATTGCATGCTTGTGTGGTATATGTCTTACTGATTTTGAATTTATATCACATGATTTTGTGAATAAATGGTAAGAATATACCGAAGAACTATGAGAAATACATGCGTTGGAAGTGATTAACAGCATGTATTGAGTGAAGTATGAATCAGCACTCGATCTCTTGAGCAGCAGTACATTGATGTATGCTAATCAGAGGAGGGACTGAAATTGATTTGTTATTGTTTGATGAGAAATAATAAACACGTCTGTTTGATTCCTAGATATGCCTCCTCGAAGAACCATGAATCGGCAGACAGAACAGGGTAGTACATCTACTGAGGTTTTGAATGCAGCTGCTACTCCAATGGAAACTTTATTGAAAAGATTCCAGTCGTTTAAACCACCGACGTTGACAGGAACAGAAAGTGCTATTTATTGTGAAAACTGGTTAGAAGATATTGAGCAGTTGTTCGAAGCACTTGACTATACTGATGAGAGTCGGGTGAAATGGATTATACACCAGTTGCATGGTGTTGGGAAAAGCTGGTGGGTAGCAACAAAGAAAGCGCTTGAAAATCAGGGTACTGTGATTACGTGGGAATTATTCCGAACAGCTTTCTATCAATGATTCTTCCCAGTTTCTTATAGAAAGGATAAAGGAGCGGAATTTGCGAACTTGCGACAAGGGCAGTTGAATATAGAGGATTACGTTGCCAAGTTCACAAGTTTACTGAAATTTGCGCCACATGTTGCTATGAATGATGAAGCACAAGCGGATCAATTCATTAATGGATTGAATCCAGATGTATTCACCTTGGTAAATACTGGAAGACCAAATACTTTTGCTGATGCGTTGAACCGAGCAAAAGGAGCTGAAGCTGGATTACTAAGGCAGCGAAGAGCACAATTTGTGCCAACAGCAGCCAAAGCAACAGAGAACCCACAGATTCCACCACCTCCTCACTTTGATGCTGGAAGCAGCAGTAGCGGGAAAAAGAAAAATTTCTTTAAAGGAAAAGGAAAACAATTCAAACGATCTGGAACCAGCAGTTCTTCCAGCTCGAGCGATTTTAAACAAATGCAAACTGGACAACAAGCTGGCGAGTATTGTACTAAGTGTGGAGGGAGACATGCCACAGAACAATGTCGAGGAGTGTCTGGCCTCTGTCGTATTTGTAATCAGCCGGGACATTTCGCACGAATATGTCCTCAACGTAATTCGGGGAATTTCCAGAATTCAGCAGTAGCAAGAACAATGCCAGCACCCGAAAGGCAAGCTTCTTCTGTACAATCTTATCAACCTCAACATCCGCAACAAAGTAGACACGGAGGAAGCCAGACAGTGAGCCAACCTCCTAAACAACAAGCTAGAGTGTTTGCATTGACCGAGGAACAAGCACAAGCAGCCCCAGACGATGTTATTGCAGGTAACTGCTACTTGTGCAACTTTCCAGCTTATGTATTAATTGATACTGGTGCAACACATACCTTTATCTCTGAGAAATTTGTGATATCACATAAGTTGTCTGCTGAACCTTTAACTGAAATAGTATCGGTTTCTTCACCTTTGGGGAAAGGAATGTTATCGATCACACCGGTGAGAAATTGTGTGTTACAGTTCGAGGGTCACGCAATTGAAATTGATTGTGCTGTGCTCGGATTATCTGATTTTGATTGATCGTGGGCATAGATATGCTAACCAAGTATAGAGCAACAGTGGATTGTTTTCAGAAAGTGGTCCGATTCAAACCAGAGAAAACTGATGAATGGAAATTCTATGGTAAGGGATCACGAGCCACAATTCCTTTGGTCTCTGCTATTACAATGAATAATCTAATGCAGAAAGGAGCAGAGGGATTCCTGATTTATGCAATAGATACAAAGAAAAGTAGCCCGAATCTGGTTGATATACCAGTGGTCTGCGAGTTTGCTGATGTGTTTCCTGATGAGATCCCAGGATTACCTCCATATCGAGAGGTAGACTTCATCATTGAATTGATGCAGGTACACAACCAATATCGAAAGCACCATATCGAATGGCACCAATTGAGTTGAAAGAATTGAAAGATCAGCTGGAAGATCTTCTTACCAAGGGATACATTAGACCAAGTGTTTCTCCTTGGGGTGCTCCAGTACTATTTGTCCAAAAGAAAGATGGATCAATGAGGCTATGTATTGATTACCGGCAATTGAACAAGGCAACGATAAAGAATAAATATCCTTTGCCACGAATAGATGATTTATTTGATCAGTTGCAAGGTTCGACAATCTATTCAAAGATTTATTTGAGATCGGGATATCATCAATTGCGAGTAAGAGATGAAGACATATCGAAGACTGCTTTTCGAACAAGATACGGTCACTATGAGTTTGTGGTTATGACTTTTGGATTGACTAATGCACCAGCAGTGTTCATGAGTTTAATGAACCGAGTCTTCCAAAGATATCTTGATGATTTCGTGATTGTATTTATTGATGATATTCTAATCTATTCGAAGAATTTGAATGATCATGAAAGCCATCTTCGAACCGTTTTGCAGACTTTGAGAGATGAAAAATTGTATGCGAAACTATCGAAATGTGAGTTTTGGTTACAAAGAGTTGTATTTCTTGGGCATATTATTTCTGGAGCTGGAATTTCAGTTGATCCCAGTAAGATAGAGGCAGTAATCAATTGGCCTAGACCAAAATCTGTGCCTGAAATTCGAAGTTTTATGGGTCTTGCAGGAAATGTGAGTTTTGGTTACAAAGAGTTGTATTTCTTGGGCATATTATTTCTGGAGCTGGAATTTCAGTTGATCCCAGTAAGATAGAGGCAGTAATCAATTGGCCTAGACCAAAATCTGTGCCTGAAATTCGAAGTTTTATGGGTCTTGCAGGGTATTACCGAAGATTTATTCAGGATTTCTCGAGTATTGCAAAGCCTATAACTCAGCTGACACAGAAAAATGTGCCCTTTGTTTGGTCAGAAGCATGCGAGAACAGTTTTCTTGAGTTGAAAAAGAGACTAACTACTGCACCAGTTCTATCAATTCCGGTAGG